>NW_019167982.1:12413179-12525389 GCF_002303985.1 Durio zibethinus | reverse complement strand
TAAAAATTGATGTTGTAAGGAAGGTCGATTTAAGATGATGACTAAATTTAAACCACCGTTTGACCTAATGGTTATCCAATCTCGTGCATTTGTCTTGAGATGAGTGCATAATTGATTTAAAGATTACTGAAATGATAATTGTCTGGGGTGATTCAAGATTATTGCTGAAATTTGTAAGGCTGTGGTGAGACTTGTGTTTTATTTTAAAAATTTAGACATAAGCCTTCTTTTTGAACCTTGATAGTGAATCGGGCTCTTAGTTTACCCTTGACAATTATTTGGTTTGATTAGTTCGATCTAGAGTTCATCCGATTAGGCTAGTCTAATAACATTAAATGAATAAGAGACGATTTGAATAGGGAATTTAAAGTAAAAAGATGAAAAAATGTCTACTCACCCATGCACTAACATGTGGTGAGGATCATGCCACTCTTCTAGACTGAAGCGCATCTATATAAAAAGGCTTATGAGGCTTCAGTTTTCTATCTTTCACTTTCTTTGTTCTCAATTTGACCTAAAATTTTTTATTTCTGTAACTTTCTTGCTTTCGAAGTTTTTTTCTATGCTTACTTTAGTATGTACTTTTAATCATGTCTTATAGTATGAGTTTTGAAGAGACTAAAAGCTATAAGGTAGAGCCAATAGGAGGTTAGCAAGAGTAGTAATATGGTGATTTGATCCTTTTTGTTATTAGAGGTCGTAACTATACAAAGATAGCTTATTAGTTCAATTTGATGTTTGAGGAAGGGCAGCAATGCAATAAAGAGAATGCTTAGGCAAAAGACGAGCGAGTTTTGAGCATTGAAAAGTTGTGTGCTCAAATCAACTTTGAACTTTGAAATCTAATTATTTTCCCCATCTCTTAGGTTGGTTTATCTTCTATTATTGATCTTTCTTTCTCTTCAGGTATTTTCCCTTTTAGGGTTCAATCTTTTCCACTTCATACCACTTTTATCTTTTCCTTCAATTTGTTTTTCTTGACATCTCATCCTCTCCTAAGGGGTCTTCAACTTGTCCCTCTTTTTTTAAGATCAAGCTACTTTCATCCATTATTTTTTCTCAAGATCCATATTTTACTCTAGAGTCAGATGCTTCTGACGATGAGGGTTTTGAAGAAGAATAAGAGAAAGAGAGTACTTTAACTAAAAAACATGATGGCAAGGGGAAGAGTCTTATAGAGCAAGACAAACTTGTTGAGGTCCCTATATATACTCTGTGTAACCTCGACATAATCTCTAAAAAAGTGATGAATGAGCTAAAGGGTAGAGCAAATCTTGAAGACTGTCCTAACATATATTTAGCTAATCACGTTAAGCTCTAGGTACCACTATAGCAAAATGGCATATTAACGACAGTTTTGTAGTGGCCTTTCATTTAGAAATGCCGTTAGCTTTCGTGTTTTTGTAAAACTTCAGGCGTTTATTATCCAAACGTCACTAAATATTCAAATAACGGTGTTTATACATATAAACGCCATTAAAGACAAAAATTAACGGCGTTTATTGACTAAAATGCCTTGAATAATCCTATCTACTAAAATTGGAGTGATTATTAAAGGCGTTTCAGGCAACAAACGCTTTGAATAATTTGTTCATAAAAAATAAAAGTGATTATTAAATGCATTTTCTGCTAGATATGCCTTCAATAAATCTCTTAAAAAAACTGTAGAGGATTATTGAAAGAATTTTTTGTAAAAAACGCCTTCAATAAATCTCCTTGTCAATAACTTTGTGAAAAATGGAGTAGCATTGATAGTTAGAGTATACGGTTATTAATTATAAGTTAATAGGTTCGATCCCTTCTTTTAGTATTTTTTGAATTTGTCAAGGGATTATTAAAGGCGTTTTTGACCAAAAATGCCTTTAATATTCGACTTCAAATTTTTAGGAGAATTATTGAAAGTATTTCTGACCAAAAACTTAAAAAATGCTGAAAAAAGAGATCGAACCTACAACCTTATGATTAACAACCATTTGCTCTAATCGACAGTACTACTCTATTTTTGATAAATTTATTGACAAGAAACTTTATTGAAGGTATTTTTTACCAAAAACGTCTTTAATAATCTTTTACAATTTTTTAGGAAAATTGTAAAAGGCGTTTTTAGTAGAAAACGCCTTTAATAAATGCCTCTATTTTTTATGAGCAGATTATTCAAGGCGTTTTTTGCCTAAAACACCTTCAATAATCCCTTATAAAAATTCAAAGGGATTACTGAAGGTTTTTTTTTGTAGAAAATGCCTTCAATAATCCCTTCTAAAAAAATTGAAAGAAATTATTGAAGGTATTTTTTTTTGTCAAAAACGGCTTCAATAAATATCTTTGTCAATAAATTTGTGAAAAATGGAGTAGCATTGATGGTTAAAGCATACGGTTGTTAATCATAAGGTCATAAATTCAATCTTTCTCAAAAATCTTAAAAAATGCTGAAATGAGGGAATAAACCTATAACTTTATGATTAACAATCGTATGCTCTAACCAACAATGCTACTCTACTTTTGACAGATTTACTGATAAGAAAATTTATTGAAGGAATTTTTTTTACCAAAAATGCCTTTAATAATCCTCTACAATTTTTTAACGAAATTATTGAAGGCATTTCTAACAAAAAATGGCTTCAATAATTATCTTTATTTTTTATGAGCAAATTATTTAAGGCGTTTTTTGCTTGGAACGCCTTTGATAATCCCTTATAAAAAATTGGAAAGGATTATTAAAGTTTTTTATTTTTACATAAAACACTTTCAATAATCCTCTCTAAAAAAATTACAGGGGATTATTGAAGGCGTTTTTGGCCAAAAAAAAGGCCATCAATAATGCTTTTCAAAATATTAGAGAGGATTATTAAAGGTATTTTTTGATAAAAAACGCCTTCAATAATCTTATCATATAAAATGAAGGGGATTATTGAAAGTATTTTTTTTTACAGAAAACGCCTTTAATAATCCTTTTTAAAAAATTAAAGAAGATTATTGAAAGTATTTTTGGTCAAACAAACGCCTTCAATAGTCCTCTCAAAAAAATTTGAGGGGATTATTGAAGGCATTTTTTTTTCAAAAAATGCCTTGAATAATCCTCTTTGTAAATAGTGACATTTTTTTAAGTAAACGCCACTATCGTGACGAAATAATGCGGCTAAAATTTTTTTTCAAAATTGAAACCCCCTCTTTCTCTTTTATAATTTCCTTTTTTTCCCCAACTTTTTTCTTAGAAGAGAATGGTGAGAAAGAAAATTCAAATCAAGAAGATTGACAACGTAGCAATGAGGCAGGTGACTTTCTCAAAAAGGAGATAAGGACTTTTCAAGAAAGCTTATGAGTTTTCCAGTCTTTACGATGCTGAGATAGCTCTTTCAATCTTTTCAGCTGCTGGAAAGCTCTTTAAGTACTTAGCACAAGGTTGCTCTCACTTATCTCATATCTATATGTGAATACTTTGCCTTGACTCTTGCTTTATGTCTGCTGGTTTAATATAGAAATCTTTGCTTGCTGTTTGATTTAATGTGCTAAATGTTCTTAGGTGAGTGTGAGAGGAAGCGAGAAATGTAATTATTTTGAAAGAAGATCTTTCAAATCAAGAGAACTATATGAAAGTATAAATTCATGATAATGTACTTGAATCTTGTATTCTATTACAAAAAGAACTTCTTTTAATAATTTGTCAAAAGCTGAAGGGTTTTGAGATGGGAGGCCATTGTTTCACATGAATATCTGTATGATATTTGTTGATGCTTGTTCATACTTTTCTGAACCTTATTTAAGCCATATTTTATGATTAATCAGTTGTCTTATAAGAAGTTTATGCTTTCCATAAATCTTTGCTGGTACAACATTGAGCACAACATTGATATTTTACCTTTCATTTTTCTTGTTAGAACCTGATCTGCTGTCATTTTTAGTTTTCTTAATTGAATCTTATTACAATTTTAGGTTTCCTACACTTTTTTTGAATGTTCTTTAAGGTTTTCATAATGAAATTTACAAATTCTCATGATTTCCTTTTCAAATTCTGTAAAATTCACATTCAGCTCAAATCTGGTTTCAAAACTGTGCACCTGACCTATCTTTAGTCTTTTAATCAAGACTCAGTGAATTCTAGCTTGATTTACTTCAATTTTTTTTTCCTAGATTCGTAGTTCACAATGCTATAATCCAGTAAAAACTCAACCTCAAATTCCATTTGTACGTATACAGGTAATTCTTCAAAGTTAAGGGTGAATCCAAAAGGCAGAAGCAATCCATGCATGAGAACTTGATGAATGGTGATCCTCTCTCCTTCTAGTTGTTCGATTTGATTCTCTCATATTTTACATTCTTAGTTTTACATGTTTACTTTTTATTTTTTAATTTATTGCATTTATTTCATGAATTCATTTGGTGTTTGGATAGATTTAATTGTTAATGCTCTGTTTTTCTCTGTTTTTAGTATCACTTGAGTTGCTAGTTCATTAAGCTGGTTTTTCTCTATTTTGCTATCATTTTCTTGTTGAATTTTGTAGCAAAATTGATTGATGAATTGTTTCTTAGCTCATTTCAAGTTCATTTTCATTATAAGCTTCTAGACCTAATTTTTTCTTTCATCAACTCAATGAGTTTTGGTTGAATTTCACTTTATATTTTAGTTGTTTTTAGTTAATTCTTGTATTTTCTTGCACTGTTTATTCTTCAGATCAATTTTACTTTTGGTTCCTTAATTGATCTTTTCAATTCCAATTTATGAGCACTTGTTTTAGCATCAATTAGGTGTAGATCAATGAGATCTTGTATATCTTCCTTGATTTTATCTTGCATTACAAATTTTATGCTACCTTTTATAGCTTACCCAATGACATTTTTCAATCAAAATGGAATATGAAGTTGTGGATAAGATAAATGAAATGTACTGTGATGCAATTCTGACAACACATTTTGAGGTTCCTGGAGAAATGTTCTCTTTAGCAGTGGAACCCAAGAGGATGAATAGGCATTGTAGGCTCCACTAAAAGCAAGTGTAACTCCTTCTATGGAGTCCATTGATAGGCAAGAAGAAAACAAATGCAAAGTGAAATGTTATTACATATATTAAACTTTGTGTTACATGCATATTGAAACAAATTATGTATTTAGATATTTAAATATTTATAATATTCTGTTTATAAATTTAAATTCATTTTTATTTCTTTTAACAATTTGTATTTAATTATAATAATAAATATTAAAAAAAATTAAAAAATAAAATTTTTTATTTAACGATGTTTGTATTTAAAAATGCCATTAATGCTGAATTTAGTGACGTTTGTATCAGAAAATGTCGTTATATTTAGTGGCATTTTTAAACACAAATGTCGCTAAATTTAGCGACTTTTTTTTTATGCAAATGCCACTAAATTCATAATTTAGCGACGTTTTTAAATACAAACGCCGATAAATTTAGTAGCATTTGCATCAAAAAACACTACTAAATTTAGTGACGTTTGTATCAGAAAACGCCGCTAAGTTAGAGGCATTTTTTTAAAAACGCCACTATTTTTCGTGAAGTGTGAATAGGCGGCATTCTGCGTGGCATTTTTCACAACCGCCACAAACTTTATAGTGGTGTTAATAAATGCCACTAAACAGTAAAAAAAAATGCCACTAAAAACCAAAACACCTGTAGTGTACCACTTTCCCTTTTCTCAAAGAGGGGTATAGTATAATAATATTGAATTTTTCAGACCGAGTCACTAATAAGTAGAGCCATATGAGCTATATGTATACTGGGATTCATTCCTCATCGATCTAAAGGTTTCACTTATCATTTATTCATTTCAATTTTTAATTTTTATAATTTAACCATCACTCAGCTCACCCAAAATGTTGCTCGGTACATAGTCGCTTTTATTATTCTTTGTCAACATTTAAATATTCTTCACTGTCTCCATCTATCAAGGAGTTCTTTTCTCTTAAAAAATATCTTAGTGATAGTGGTAGTTTTATATTACAACTCGACCAAACAAAAAGATTTTGATCGATTTCCCGAGTTCAATAAAGAACTGGTAGCTGCCCTTCCTATGCCTTGCAAAACAGAAGCTCAATAAAGATAGTAAGCCTGAGATTGAGGCTTAGGAAATAAAGAGTACACTCCATTCCTTTGTGGATGCACTAATGGCCTTTTCCTTCATTGATTTGTCAGATCGAGATAAAATTGTAGATTTTACACATAAGGAGAGCTCGTTATCAATGCTCACAGGTTGACCTCCCTAAAAGTAATAAATAGTACAAAAATTAGGGTAGATTTAAGGTAATCTTGTCAAGTTTTGTTTTAAGTTAATTTTTTAACTAACTATTAGCTTAATTTTACAGATATAGCTAAAGCTAAAGAAGACTTTAATGTCACCCTATATCAATATGCCCTAAGGCCTGAGAAGGAAAGGGAAAAAATTCAACTCCAGGCCCCGTTATATAAGAGAGACAAAGTAGTCAGCACGGCCATACCTCGTATTCCCTTAGGTCAAAAATTAAAAGCTAAGGTAGGTCAAGACCTATACTCCATGTCAGCACAAGTACCACCCTTCATGCCAAAAGATCATGGGTGAAGGTGTTATCCACTCCTCTTAAGAACCCCAACTAGTGTGCTAAAACCTAGCTCAAAAAGAATAACATTGGGGTTGGAGTTTGCTCTGACAAATGATCCAATCTCCAACCCCAATGTTGCTAAGAGGTTTCGCAAAGTCGTAGTTCTTTCCCTTGATGAGTATCTCCTAACCTCTACTTGTTTTTTTTATACTATTTTTTTTATTTTTCTAAGTTTAAGATCTTTTCTTGCAGTCCAAAAAAAGTTTCCACCTCAGCTCATGAAGAATAACAATCGAACTCTTCATTATGCTTATCTTGTAATGAGGCATATGCTAAGAGTTGAGAGAGATATCATTTCCTTTTTTGAAAAGCACAAAAGAGCTTGAAAGCACTAGGCAACGTCAGATCAAGCTTTACTGCATCCCACAAAAAGGAGACAAAGTTGAGAAAAAAAAAAGATAACTTGGTAGCAAAGCTGAAGGTCGTCTCATTAGACAAAGCCTCAACCAAATTGATGAAGGAACAAGTTGAGCTAAAACTAAATGATACTTGGCTAAAATTACGAGGTTGAGGTCTGAGTTGGATGCTTGAGGCAAAAGGGAAGAGAACCTATAGATTAAGGCTGAAAAAAAGTATAAAACCTTCAATGAGTATCTTTGGGTGAAGTAGAGTTCTCCAAGAAGAACATTCTTGATGCTTTATAACTAGCCAATGAATAGGTGTAATTCAAATTCTCCACTTTCAACCTCAACCTCTTTGATATTGATATCAAGAATATCAGATTAAGGTTTGTTCCAAATCAACCTAAATAACATGAAAAAGAAAATAAAAAAAAAGAAGAAAATGAGAAAGATCAAGCTTAGAGAAAAGTTAGAGACTGTCATAGGAATAAAAGAGGAAGAAGTAGAGGTTGTTGAAGTTAAGGTCCTTCTTCCCACTACTGCTGATGAGTGCATTTCTCCAACTACCACTGGTAAGGGTACTCCTTCCGCTGCTGCCACTATTGATGCATAAATTTAATGATTTTTGTTTTTTATTTTGTAACCTTTTTATGAACTTTTTGTAAAATTTTGAAATCAGGTTTTTATGAAGACCTCCCATACTCCAATTAATATAATGAGTTGCATCAGAATAGAAAGGAAAATTTTTTAAGTTACAGCTCAATTTTACTGTTGTTTTTTCTTTATTTGCATTAGTTCGAGAACGATTTACCGATCCAAAGATAGATAATTAGATTGTAGACTTGCATAATTACTTTAGATCATATTAATGTAATTATGAGTTTCAAGTCAGATTTCTTTAAATGACTTTAAATCACTTGTAGACAAGTTTACTAAAAATAATTTCATATGTGAGCTCAGTTAAAACTGATCTAATGATAATAAACCTTTAATTGCATTTCATATTCTTAAGATAAAATAACACAAGTGTAAGCTCAATTTGCTTTGATCTACTAGTAATCAAGTTGATTTGAATTTCATATACTTGGGGTGGCAGTGCTATTCATAAAACAGTACAAGTGTGAGCTCGATTTACACTGAGCTACTGATAATAAAACCTTTAAGTTGTTTGCATTCTATGTCCTTGGGATGATGTCGTTGTTTAGATTTTTTAATTTGTAGGTTGTATCGTGGATAACCTCTTTTACAATATATGGTCCTTCCATATTAGGGCTAACTTGCCACATCGATCATCAATCCTTGAAGCTTCGACTTTTTTAAGTACCAAGTCATCTTCCTTGATGTGTATATGCTAGACCCTCTTATTATAATAATTAGCTACCTTTTGATGGTAGGCTACAATTTGAGTCAAAGCTATGTCTTTTTGTTCTTCAGTGAGGTCCAAGTCAGCCTTAAGTGTCTATTTTTTTTTCTTCTGATGCTAATTCAACTCTTAAGCTCGGTAGGTCAATCTCAATCGGCACTATAACTTCTGTTTCAAAAGCCAAATGAAATGGGGTTTCACCAGTAAGGACCTTTGTGGTTGTCTTCAAGGCCCACAAAACTTCTAATAACTCATCAGCCTATTTTTCTTTTGCTGCATTGAGCCTCTTTTTCAAAGTTTTAGTATTGTCTTATTTGTAGCTTTGGCTTACCCGTTGAACTAAGGGTGGGTAACCAACATGAACTTGAGGTTGATGTGAAGATTTGAGCACCATTCTTTGAACATCAGATTATCAAATTATTTGTCATTGTCTATATTATGGACTGAGGTAGCTTGAATCTGCAGACTATGCTTTTCCACACAAACTTTTTCAACTTGCACTTCCATGGTAGTGGCTAAGGCTTTGGCTACCAATCATTTTGTGAAGTAATCTATTGTCACTAAGACAAATCTCCTCTAACCTATGGCGTAGGGGTGAATGGTTCAAGGACACCAATCATCCACTACATGAATGGGCCACGGACTAATGAAAAGAGTGAGCTCGATCGAAAGGAAATGTTACACATAGGCAAACTTTGACATTTGTCACATTTATTTCACTAGTTTGGTTGCATCTCTCTTGATAATAGGCTAACAATACCCTGCTTTAGCACTTTATAAGCCAAAGGTGAGGTCTGAGGTTGTGTTTTCACATAGTTCCTTTTTGGATTTCTTTCATGACATGCTCTAACTCCTCTTCATCAACACATCTCAAGTAGGGTAGGATAAAGGATCTCATCCCATGTATAATTTTTCCTTAATCATCATGTATCTAGGTGCCTTGATCATCAGTGCTTTAGCCCAGACTCTTTCATCGGGTAACATTCCCATGGTCAGGTATGTTTTGAT
Source organism: Durio zibethinus (assembly GCF_002303985.1). Next base: position 12,516,083 of record NW_019167982.1, on the reverse strand, counting down.
TGGTATTTTCTAGGTTTTTTTTTATGATCTATCCCATGAGCTTATCCTCGATACTTTTATGCACTAGTTCCTCTACTAGAACTTCATTCAGGCTTCTCATTGCTGCTCTTGAAGTCAACTTATATAGGGAGTCTATTATTGAATTTTTTAACCTCGATATCTTTTTCACTTTGGCTTTCTTGAAGCCAACTATCAAGGCTAGTGCTCTGTGAAGGTACTTTTGGATTCCATTATCTCAAGCTACGAACTGCTTATTTATCTGACCAACAACTAGTTAGGAGTCACTATAAGTGGTTATTTGTTGAACATTCAACTCAGTTGTCAACTTTAGGCCTGCTATCAATGCCTCATATTTTGCTTCATTATTAGATGTCCTAAACTTGAATCTCAAGATTTATGGATACTGTAGCCCTTTCAGACTTATTAGAATGAGGCTAGCTCCTCCGTCCTAGCTTGTAGTAGATCCATCGACATAAAGCTTTCAATCATCCTTATCCAAAGTTTTCTTTTTTTTTGTCAGGCTATCTTTCCACTTATATCGAAGTGCGCTCCACTACGAAGTCTGCCAACACCTACGACTTTAATATCGATCTAGGTAAAAGCTATTGATCAAATTTGTTAAGCTCTATTACCCATTTGATTAGCCTTTTCGACATTTTAGGTTTTTGTAAGACTTGCCTTAGTAGTTGATCGGTCAAAATATGGATCATGTGGGCTTGGAAGTATTGCTTGAGTTTCCTGATCGAGGTGACCATGGCATAGGCCAATTTCTTTATACTACTGTAGTTAACTTTAAGCCCTATCAATACGTTGTTTACAAAATAGATCGATCATTTTTTCCCCTCTTTTTCTCAAAGTAAGATCGAGCTGATAACCTGATCTATGGTAGCCAAATTCAAGTATAATGTTTTACCAGTCCTAGATTTTGATAAGATAGGTAGAGATGATAAGAACTCTTTAAGTTCATCAAAATATTTTTGGCATTGAGGAGTCCATATAAAGTTAGAGACATTTCTAAAAGTTTTAAAGAATGGTAGACATCATTCTATTACTCTAGACATGAATCGATTGAGTGCAACTATTGTGCCTATTAGCCTATGTACCTTTTTTACTAAAATCGATGCTTTCATTTTTAAAATCACCTGAACCTTCTCTGAGTTTACCTTTATCCCTTTTTGGTTGATCACTTAGCTAAGAAACTTATCCGATGTAACCCAAAAAATGCATTTGCTTGGGTTAAGTCTCATGTTGTACTTTCTCAAAGTGTTAAAAGTTTTTTTAAAGGTTTTCAGATGCTCGATCAAGCTTTTGCTCTTAACTATCATATCATCTACATATATTTTCATATTACGATAAATTTAGTCCTTGAATACCTTATTCACCAATCTCTTGTAGGTCATCCCCATATTCTTTAATCCAAAAAGCATGACTTTATAGCAATAAAAGCATTTCTCAATAATAAAAGCTAATTTGTCCTCATTTTCTTTCAATATTTTGATTTGATTATAGCCGAAATAAGTGTTTATGAAGCTGAGAAAGATATGCTTGGCACTATCATCCCTAACAGATCTATGCTAGAGAGGAAGAAGTTATTCTTTGGACAAGCCTTATTCAAGTCAATAAAGTCCATGCACATTTTTCATTTTTCCCTGCGCTTTTTAACCATAACCATATTGGCTATCCACTCATGGTAGTAAACCTCCATGATAAAGCTAGCTTGTAATAATTTGTCAACCTCTTCCTTAATGACTTGTTTTCTTTTAAGGGTAAAAGTTCTTTTCTTTTGTTGAATTGGTTTGACATCAAAATTAGTATGTAGTCTGTAGACCAATACCTTAGTATCAATCCTGGGTATATTAGATGGTGTCCAACCAAACAAGTCTGCATTATCTTTTATAAATTAAATCAATTGGTCCTTATGTTAGAGTTTAGCTTCAATCTACATGTATTTTTGAGGAGTATTGTTCCGAAATAGAATTGTTATGAGGTACTAAGCTAATTTAGGTCAATTTTTATCTGAGTCCAGCCTTTGATCGATTATTTTTTTATTCCATTAGGTTTGGATCATTTTCTGTGAAAACAGATCCTGACAAAATGATTAGTATATTGAACAACTTGTTAAACATATTAGTAGAAATGATTTGGCTAATGTGTTAGCTTGTTCTAAGTAACATTAATTTTTTATGCCTACTTAAGAGCTCGATCACTTTTATTGTTGTCTTAAAAAATTTAAAAAATTAAATTTTTACGAAGTTTAAGAGCTCTGAACGGCTTAAAAGCATGATTCTATCAGGTTGACCTTATGTTTTGTGCTTAAATCAATAGTTTTTTTTTTTTGTTTTTCGCCAATTTTTTATGTTGATTCCTCTTTGCTTTCCACTTTGATATTAGTTGAGCTGCCGATCTACTTCTTAGTTCTACCCTTTATCATTGTAACATAACATTATCGTGCTATGAACTAGTCTTTTCAAACTTCTTTAACCCTTGGAGACATTGGAAATTTTACTTGTAAGTGGGGAGCTGAGCCTATAACCTGCCATAACAGGATACCTAGGTCAACCTATATCATGTTGTAGGTAAATGAATATCTACTATCATGAACTCTACAACTGAGGTGATAATCTTTAGCTCTATTCTCAAAGAGATCGAGAGCTTGATGGTTCTTCTTACTGCACCTATTCATTTTCAGACCCATCTAGTGTTGTAGGGATCAACTTCATCTGTCTTCACTGATCTTCATTTTCTTAAAACAGTCATTGTACATAATGTCAGTGGAACTCCCATTAGTAAATAAGATTCTTTTGACCATATAGTGTGCACTAAGACTAAGATTACTCTATGGCATCATCATGTGGGTGTTGGATCCTTTTCAAATCTTTCAAACTGAATGAGATCGACTTGTTTCTCAAGTTTTTTTTTAGCCAATGAGCCTATTGTCATTATTGAGCCCGAGTTGAACTTCTTTTTTGTTGAGGTAGAGCTACCTCCTATGATCACATTAATCACTTTGACAATTGGCCTGCTGTTGTTAGCTCGACCCTCTTCCTAATTTAGCTTTTCCTTTTAGGCATTTTTCTTCCTTGATTTGATCTTTCCTCTATACTCCGATTGGGCGTTATGTGATAATTTTTATAGTCTTTTTTAAACTGATCTTAGCTTATCTGTCCGATAAACTTTTTCAACTGATCGAGCTTAATCAAAGCTTCAATCTCAATTTTTAGGTTGATACAATCTTATGCATTATGGTCAATGTCCCGATGAAAGATGTATTTTTTGGTCAAATCCTGCCTTGTATTTTATCTTAGTGGCTTAGGCCATCTAAAATCAAGATTTTTTTCAATTTGCATCAAAATCCTCTTATGAGAGGTATTCATTGCAATGAGCTTTTTTCTTAACTAGGACTTTTAGCCCTATATTTCTTAGGGGAAGATCGTAGAATTTCTTGTCTTTTTTATGATCGAAAAGGAATGATGAGCCTCTCTCACCTCAACTGTCAATGAGAGGAGATAAGCCTCTTTTAGCTCGATTTGTTTTCATTAGAGCTTCAGCTTTGACATATTTCTCTACTATCAACAAAACATCGGCCAGAGTTTTTAATGGTTCCAGCAATAATGTCAACTTTTAGTGGTACTTTTTATCATTGAGTTTACTGGTCAATGTGACAACAACGATCATTTATTCTAGGTCTTTGACCTATAAAACTTTCATGTTAAAATGCGTGACATAGCTTTTTAAAGTTTCATTATACTCTTAATGAATTGACATCAGGTTTAGGGTCATTTTCTTAGCTCTTCTGCTACTCATGAATCAGGATAGAAATAAGTGACTGAGCTTCTTGATAATAGTGATTGACCTCAGCTCTAAACTATTATACCAAGATTGAGCTACACCTTTCAAAATAATGGCTAAACCTTTGCACATAATAGCCTCATATGCCTTATATACCATTATGTTAGTTCTATGAAGTTCTAAATGATCAAAGGGTTCAGAAGTGTCATCATATATCTACAAGGTTAGCATTTTAAATCCCTTTGGAGGTATGGCTCCGTCAATCTCTTTCTTAAAGAGTGAAGTCTCTAAGAATTTGAGCTCATCCTCAAAAGCTACTAGCTTTTTTAGTTCTTTCTCTATGGCCTACATCCGAGCTTTCAAGTCTTTGTTCGATTAGGGTTCATAGTCTGTTTGTTTGGACTTTTGGGTTGTGGCATGTGTAAAATTTTAATTGGGGCAGTAAAGGGTTGGATTGGTGTGCTCTTCTTTTTTGGAGATCAAGAAGGCTTCCAATTTTTCGTAGCTCGGCTGCTCGACAATAGCTTTTCAATCCAATGTGACTAGGTTTAGCACTTTGAAGAATTATGGTGGGGTTATAGGTTTAAGCATCTATTTCAAGGCTTGTATTTGCTCAATCCAAGCTTGACATTGCTCCATGGTTAGCCTTACCTGTGGTTGAGCTAGGCAGACAGACTGTTGGTTTGATGAATTTCTATTCCAGTCAGGACGACTGCCCCTCCTTCCTCTTAGGTTCTTTTTCTATATGGCATTGTTTTGTGCTCGACTGTTATGAAAATGCTAGTCTCCTACTTCACAAACCAAATGTTTGTACCAAGCTTCTACCTAAGAGTTTTCCTATAAAAAGAGATGAAAAGAATAATTAGAGGCAAAAGCAGGGGATATTCCCTACAATTGCACTTCGACGCACAAGTCAGTAAGGATCCGATTGGAAAGGTATAAGTTAGATGAACTTGATTTTATGATGCCTAAGTTTCCATATTTATAGGTAAGTTTAGGGAGACAAAAAAAAGGACAATTAAGATAGAGCCAAGTTGAGGTGGCACTGGACATGTTAGACCGACCTGATATATCAAGTCAGCACAAATGATCATGGTACATTTGCTTGTCTGCTAAAGATTAAGAAAGGAAAAAAAAATCACTAATACCCTTTGACCATTATATGCCCCTAACAATATTAGTTCAAGTTCTTAGAAATGTGAAAGAAAAAACCTTCGCTTTAAAAATGAACTTGGTCATGGTGGCTTTGGTGTAGTTTATAAAGGGAACTAGATGATGGAACACAAATTGTAGTTAAAAAATGAAGGCTTATGTGATTACAAGCAAGGCTTTGGATGAATTTTCAAGCTAAAATTGTCATTCTTTCAAAGGTTCGACACTACTATTGGTTTCACTTTTTGAGTTATTCCATATGGGATTTGATTAGGATTGAAAATGTTGGCATTTTTTTATTGTGTAAAGAATTTCTTCAGCTTTTTGGGTTTCAATCAATCTTTTTTTCTAATTTTTAGAGTTTTTTTTAATTAATGATATTAAGATATTATTAAATTTTAAAAATATTTATGTTAATGTTGATGTCGCTTTTTGATAGTTCACGTGGCTAGAATTTGTAATACACATCATCATTAACAATGTTAAAAGCCAATGAAAATACCACGATAGTAGCCATGTCAACTATTTGATAGATGAAATTGAACACTATTAATGATTGGACTTAAATTTTTAAAAATAATACTATAAGGATTAAATTCTTTTAAATAATATTAGAGAAACTAAATCTTTAAAAATCAACGAATATAGGAATTTATGGCACATTTTGATTTTTTTTTCTTTAGTCACATGGATTTTCATAACAAGGTTTAATTTTTTTTTTTAATTGAGTAAATGGTTGATTTTCAAATTCAATCTTCAATGTATAGAGGAATAGTTGGTACACTATTCCCCTTCAAACATCTTCTAGTGATAAGGTCCATATGTAAAACCGTATAAGGAAGGATGTGAGGAGGAGCATTCCAAAATAAGATGCCACCATTAAAATCCTCAGAAGAAAACACCGTTTGTGTTTAGAATCACTAATTCTGACTGCAAATTTAATTAATGACAGATGGGATTCCACTCAAGCAATTAAAATATGGTAAATTAATTAACCTACACAGCAAGACTGTCCAAATGGAGTATATTGACAACGAGAAATATTAATCAATTCCATTAATACAATAACTCTAGACTTCAATAAATCATTTTAGCAGATACGGACCTATAAATAAGTACACAGTGCATGCCGCATATAACAAACAAATGCTCCAACAGAAGTAAAATATTTTTACTATCTTTTTTAGCAAGAATAATTATGGTTGAAAAAGGGGAAGAAAACGATGGATTTCTCAGCTTGGTTTCCGTTGGTTTTAGGGTTAGTGTTTTTGGTTGTTAGTAATAACTCTGTGAATGCAGATACGGAAGCAACATGCCAGGACTGGGTAGTGCATTTTTTAAAGTATTGCAGGCCCTACTTGGTGGGTAAAGCAGCCACACCGGACGTTAATTGCTGCATAGGTTTGTCTAACACAGTCGGTGGCATTACCAAACCCAAAACCCGCAAGGATATCTGTGAATGTCTTCACTATTATGCGGTATTTGACGGATAAAAGCCTGATAGAGCTAAGCAAGTTCTCAAACATTGTAATATCGAGTTCCCCGTGCCCCTTGCTCCCTCCGCCGACGATTGCAAGAAGTAATAATCTCTCAATCTCCGCAGAAATTATGTTATATGTTACTTTTTTTTTTTATCAATTATTATTATTGTTTTTTGGATAAATTGTGTCACTGATTGAATTTATGAAGAAACTGACTCGTTTTAATTTCTTGACTGATTTTCAGCATCCATTAGAAAATCGAAGTGCGGTAGCTGAGTGGATATATCATATGTCTGTCCCGAAATAAAATGAAGATCACAGCAATAAATTTGAAAAAGTTCCCTAATATTGTAGTTGAAACCGAGTAGCGTTTCATTTCTTTTCATCTCGGTCTTGCCTATGCGGACAAGAATTAGAATATACAATATGGAATATTATAAGTGGAATTCTCTCAGGTTTTCCGATATCTCTACTCTTAACAGTATTACAAGTTAACGTTTCTTGCATGATCAACTGAACAAGAACCAAAATAGGGTTTTACTTTATCTCGAGAGCAAAAGGCCCGATGCAACCCAAATTATTTGCTTGTGGAAGAAAATGAATTAAAAAAAGAGAAACTTTCCACCCATTAAGATTGAAGAGATTAATGTCGAAGCAGAATTGAACAAAGTATATGTGTTTAGTTGTTGACACAATGCTGTGATTAATTATATTTGAGCAAACTTGGACAAAAATCTTTGAATAATACAATTAAGTAACAAATTTGTTAAGAGAATCCCTTGCGTAAGGGGACACTTTCAATTATATAAACAGTGCTGTCACAAGTGGATTGAGGAATGGTGAGCTTGACACTGAGAAAAGGCTTTACCCTGGTGGATTAAATAAACACACCCTTATATTGAGGTTTTACTCCTCATTGATAAGCCTTAACGAGAATTACAAAAAGCATATCAAGTAGTAAATTAACTTCCCTTTTATGATGATTGGCGGTTGGACAGTTGCTAAATATTCATTTTCTTGTAGTGTCAGAGTCTTTAAAACAAGGAAGTGACATCACAAACGTTAATGATGCGTAAGAAACTCGACTTTTAATGACAAAACCTGAGTTATCCCTATATATAAGTTTCAAGTTGCAAAGGCCTCACCCAATTTCCTTGCAATAATTAACAAATTAAGATCCAAGAAGAAGAATTGGATGGAGAAGGGAAGAGTCGCACAAGGGGACACCAATCAGAGAAGATGGATATATTTCAAATACAGAAATTTCTTAAATATCCAAAAGCTGCTTTATATTTATTGCGATTCCAGAGTATATACATATGATACTTAATTTTTGCAAGCCATTAATCAAAGACAATATATATATGTAATAGGTCCATCAATGATAGTATATAGTAATTTTTATCTATCTAAATTAGGCTGATAAATATACATTCTGGATCACTGCTCGTACGTACTTTCCTTAAGCTTTGGAGTAATAAATGATATGTGTTCGGGTGTTAAGCAAGTGACTGAGGGAGTTGTTAAGGTGGAAGAGACATGAGCATTATTGCATTCAGCTTTTACCTTCTTTCCAGGAGTTGATGAAGTTATCATATTGTTGCTTAGAGTGATACCAGTGCAAGGAACTATACTACTGCAATCCAGTTTGATAGCAACCTCAGTAGCGGATGTCCCTTTGAATCCACTAAATCTCACATTGCTTATCTTTACTGCTGTTTTCTGCATGTATACATTATAATTAATTAATTAGTAAAATTTTATTCATAAAAAAAAAAATCCAACACGAATTGTATATGTTTACCCCTTCAGGTTGACATGTTTGGTGAGGACAATAGTGTTGGTCAATAATGATCGGGTTTTCAGCGTTTATGAGTTGAACGCCAACGAAGGAAATATCCCTTGCAAATCCAGCACCACCCTATATATAGAACAAAAAAAAAAAAAAAATAATGCTATTGAGAAGAAATTAAGAAGTTTTCTTGATCAATCTTTTAAGAATGATAATAAAAATAACTACCACCCATGTCTTGATTCTAGCTCCATTTTGAGTTCCATTGAAGATAGAATTCTCCACTTGCACCCATTCCACTGTTTCGTTTTTCCCATTTTTTCCAAGACTTCCCACGCTACAATCATACGCAGAAGTTGATGAATTATTTTAGAAAAAATTCATATATATATATATATGCTAAGTTAATTAATAAAAAATTACCTAATTCCATGGCCTGGTCCACATGTAAGGCGGGTGATGTTTATATGAGAGGAACCGCCATTGATAGCTATGCAATCATCTCCTATATTATAAATAAAATAATAATTTTTAAGAAAAGACATACTTACAATGTGAAAACAACATTATATAAAAATACGTAAGTCTCTCTCTCTCTCTCTCTCTCTCTCTCTATATATATATATATATATATAAATATATATATATACCGGTTCCAAAGAAACAGTCTGAAATTCGAAAGAGCAGTGGATGAGGAGATGTCAATCCCATCAGTGTTGGGACTATCTTTGGGTGCAATTAGTTGAATATGTGATATATCCACTTCCTTGCACCTATTCACGCTTACGTGATTTCCAGGACTATTTAAAGAAGTGATTCCATGAAAATTAAGATTACTGCAATTGTCGAAAGAAATAACCTGCATCAATAATTAATTTCTTAAAAAAAATTAATAGGGTAAGATAATTTATGAAATTAATTAATCTCAACTTTATGATAAGCAAGACAAACTTACTGCTGGTGCACACTCATTTGGTGTCTGAAAAATAAATTGAATTAAAAGAATTATTTAGTCAGTTTATAATTAATTAATTAATGGACAATAAAATGTAAAATAAAAAAAAATTGAGCATGCATTATACTTTATTCCACCAAGCAGCACCGTTGCCATCTATTTGGCCTGTTCCATCAACAGTAAGACCAGCTACGTTTGAGAAGCACAGCCAGCAACCATTATCACATTTTGTCCACGTATTGCTTTTTGGTGCAATAATGTTTCCAAGGACCTGAAAATATGTATACAGTAGGACATTTTTTTTGTATGAAAATTTGGTAAAAAAGGTTGAAAATTTACTTACCATTAATCATAGATATGTATACCCAATTACCCTAGTACTAATTTTGTTCGTGTATTAAGCTTAGCTCTTTTCTTTTTTTTTTTGTTTTTTCGAGCAATTGATAAATAAATTTATAAATAAGCAAAAGATCATAAACCTAATTAACATATACGATATATATATATATATGTAAAAATATAGAATGCAAATCTTAGTTAACCCTTTCCTCTTGCCAAGCATATTATTCTTTTGGTTACAAATTTATATAAAATAAATAAATAAATTATAGAAAACAAGAGGAGCCAATATTGGTTGAAGTTTCTATAATATAACGTGGTTTTAATATATTCTAGCGGACAAGGATAACAACCGAATTAATCTTTTCCTTTTTTTTTTCTTTCACAGAACCTGAATTGATATAAAAGTATTAATTTATTCACAGGTTCCAATCATGTTTATATAATATATGCAAAAGTTGAAAAAAAAAAAAAAAAGACATGAATATGAACTAAGTAACTGTGCTATTTGCCTTAATATGAATGGATTTTGACTTGCAAGGACCGGAAAAAGCAATTTTAGAACTCAGCAAAAAAGTTTTGGCAGAAGGGATTTCCAAGGTTGGATTATTAGTTGCTGCACACAGAGCTGTCCACGCTTTTGAAAAAGCCTACATATTCAAAATTAGCACATAATTATTAGTAAGATCAGATATAATCGTATATATATATATATATATATATATATAGAGAGAGAGAGAGAGAGAGAGAGAGCAAAAAGAAAATAATTAAATAGGAATATACTATATGCAGTATACAAAAAAACATGCATGTACAATATTGTACGTACATGCAGCTTAAATTAAGCTTAAAAAAGATGAAAAATTTACCAGTAAATCATCTGTTCTTCCATCTCCAACAGCCCCAAAATTGATGACATTAAGGGATTGGCAATTACCAATCCCAAAACCAAAGTTCAAAATAAAAAAAGCAATAACTAGCAATGCCTGCAGAGAAGAAAGAAGGGGATATCAAGAAAACCTTTAATGTACATTCATAAAAAGTAGCTAGCCATGAAACCAAGGTTTTTCAAAGATGAAAGCCTTGATCCTTACCATCACACTGAAACTGAAAGCCTTTGCTTCAATTATTTTCTTGGTTGAAAGGAAGTTATCAGTAGGGTTTTGTGTTCTTAATTTCTCACAGTATATGACTTCATGCAATTGCTAGTTTGTGTGCTTTTTATAGAGGTACGTGCGCATGTATTTTGAGGAATTTAATTAATTAAAAAAACTAATTTAGCAATAAAAGATAAAACCATAATAACTTGAGTGATTATTGAAAATTGCAAGGATATATCATTATCCTATACGTAATAAGGCGGTGCATATGTACAAGTTGGGTTAATTCAATAATTTTGAATTACAGAAATTAAAACCCCATTATCCATGCAAATAACATGTTAATCCAATTAATTTTCTTTTATATTTTATTGATCTACGTGTATAGATATATGTACTTTTGTTTTTATCCTCAAGCATTAATTTTTAATCGATCTTGGAATATAAGTTGGGGATAAGATGAAATCTAATATCAAAGAAAATCTTGGAATAGTAACTACGGAAATCTTTGTAAGAAGTAACAAAGAAAATTGGAAATCAAATATTCCTCGGATTGCCTTTGAAACATGCCTTGAAGTTTAAGGCCGTGACCAATCAAATGCATTTCTCATATCAGACACTTACTTTGCCAGGTTTTGTCTGATGTGTGGTGACCCTTCATGTTGAATATTGTCACTCGCCTTGGGTACGCCTAAAACGCAATAACGCTGAAAATAGCTAATTTCCACTTGAACATTGACAGTAGTTTTGCTGATCATGCAAGTTCTGATGATTCTAACTCTCCCAGGCTTCTATGTGCAGTCTTTTTTTTTTTTTGTCCTCACGTTCTCAACATGCTTTAGAGCACAGATGTCTGTGACAAGAGCTGATATGCTTTGCCAAGAGAGCCAGGGATCGATGTCTAAGATATAAAACCTGAACAAGCCTTGTTGCCAAAGTAAATGCTGAAAAAAGTCAGTAGATAAAGACTTCATGCAGGCTAGGATCAAGATGAAAATGGAAGCTGGATTAAGCCGGCATTATCTATATACAACTGCAACGTGCGTGCAATGGTGTCACTTAGATAGAAGTTGCCGAAGTGAGCGCTCTTTGGCTGGTTCCGGCCGATGGCATAACACCAAATAGCAAAACAGCGGAGTACAAATATTGACCGGAGCTTCCATGATTTCCGCAAAAATTAGATGTTCTCACATTTTATATCCTAGAATGAAATATAGTCTTGGATGATTTTATTGACAATTTAGAATGTGGTGCATCTCACATTGGATAGAAAATTTTAATTATTAATGAGTAAAATTAATTTTTATATTAATTTTATTTATATTTTAAATAATTATGTTTGAACCAAAATAATTATAATTTGACAAACACTACAAGAAAATAGCATATTAGCGACAGTTTTGTAGCGGCCTTTCACTTACAAACGCCTTTAGCTTCATTGTTTTTATAAAACTTAAGGCGTTTATTATCAAAACGCCACTAAATATTTAAATAGCGACGTTGTTACTTATAAACGCTACCCAAGACTTGATATCAGCAGCATTTTTCAACTAAAACGCCTTGAATAATTCTGTCTTAAAAATTTCAGTGAATACTAAAGGCGTGTTTATGGCAAACAACGCCTTCAATAATCACCTAATAAAAAATTGTATGAGATTATTGAAGGCATTTTGTACAAGAAACACCTTTAACAATTGGACCAAAAAATTTCACAGACTTATTGAAGGCGTTTTTGAAGTCGTTTTTGTTCAAAAACGCATTCAATAAATATCATATCAAAATGTTTGGATTGTACGGATGTTAACCATAAGGTTGTAGGTTTGATCTCTCCCTTTAGCCTTTTTTGGGTTTTTCCAGAGATATTTGTAATTGATTATTCTAGGCATTTTCTTGGCAAAAAAATGTTCACCAATTGCTCTAAAAAATTTTACAGAAAATATTGAAGGCAATTTTTTGCGAAAATCGCCCTTAATAATCCATAGGAAAAATATGAATCGATTCTTGAAGGCATTTTTGGCTGAACTCACTTTTTATAATACAATCAATAAAATTTTGTTATGATTATTAAAGGCGATTTTTGTTAAAAATGCCATCAATAATCCATAGACAAAAGTTTGAACGGATGCTTAAAGACGTTTTTGGCTCAAAACACCTTTAATATTCTAAATGATAAATTTTAATGGTCAAATTATTGAAGGCAATTATATCAAAAAACGCCTTCAATAACATTTTCTTATAGATTATTTAAGGTGTTACCTATAGGAAAACGCCCTTCATAATCCATTCGATTAATTTTTAATTAGTATTATTGAAGGCGTTTGTTTAAAAAGCCTTCAATAATTTATACAAAAAAGATGAGACAGATTCTTGAAGGTATTTTTTTGCCTAAAACGCCATTAATATTCAAGACAATAAATTTTAATGGTCGGATTATTAAAGGCGATTATATCCAAAAACGCCTTCAATAATATTTTGTTATGGATTATTCAAGACGTTACCTGTAGGAAAACAACTTTCATAATCTATTCGATTAATTTTTAGTTGGTATTATTAAAGGTATTTTTTTTAAAACGCATTCAATAATCCATACAAAAAAGATGCAATGAATTCTTGAAGGCATATTTTGCCTAAAACACCTTTAATATTTCACATAATAAATTTTTTGGGTGATTATTGAAGGCAGTTTTGGTTAAAAATGCCTTCAAAATTTTTTATTAGGGATTATTCAAAGCAATTTCTTGTTAAAAACACCTTCCTTAATCCCATCAAAAAAAACATATTTGATATTGTATATGTCAAGTCAGTTATAGGTTTATGCCTAAAAAACGTTTACTGTCTGTTGTTTATTAATGCATAGAAAATATTTGGTTTATATATGTGATACTACGAATTACATTTTGGAATTTACATAATGAATATTGTTGTATTTCAATAAATTGATGACACATCTGAAATTAAAACTGATAACGTTACCATATTAATATACTTTTCTAAAATAATCATACTCAATAATTTATTAAATACACATAGTGTATTCATATTAAGTATAACAATAATATTAAACCAATTCGTCAATGTACAAACTTAAAGTTTACATTCAACATGGCATGTTTAAAACATTATAACAATTTGTTCCTTATATATTTACATTCAACCAACAATGTCTAACCTGATGGTTTATCAACATTGATAAATGATAATACATGAGCACACCATTCTTTATGGACTTCATCCAATTCCTCTTCCTAAAGCTTTCTTTACTCTCCCACTAAAAAAAAAATCAAAAGTAAATGCTAAGAAATGAGAACATAATGTACCTTTTTATTTTTTTAAGATATAATGAGTTTATGAAATTTATACTAACCTTGAATGGTGTGGTCATAAAATCATGTAACACTATCTTTCGCATAAAATGAAGGACATAATATCTATATTCAATATTATCCGGTTGACGAGGTACCTGAAAATTAAATTGAGTGGGTTTAAGAAATATTTATCTACACAAACTTAGCATAAAAGAATATATTTTATATTTATCGATAATGACATCCATTTCAGTTTCTTTATCTTCTTATCGAATGCAAATATTATCCTAAATTGAAAAGAAAAAAATTACTTAATACATAAATAAAATTACTTATGAAGAAACAGAAGATATATAATCTAATAAAGTGTAATACCTCTTTATAAAAGTTTGAATATCGAGGTTAGGCATCACCGTTGGATTAACTAAATTAAGTAAGTATGGAGTTAAAAAAATGAGGTTACCCCAGTAGAGGTGCGCACTGATGTTCGATATACGTGCAACACAAATGGTAATTTTTCATGTCAGTTTTTGTAAGTCTTAATCATCTTCTATAGAATCTTTTTTATGTTCTTGTTGGCTGCCTCAACTGTCCCCATCATTTTCGAATGGTATGGTGTCGAGTTATGATGCTTGATCTTGTATTAAGCATACATTTCTTGCATCATCTTACTATTTAGATTCTTGGCATTGTCTGAAATAATTCTCTCTAAAAGTCTATATCTACAGATGATATCTCTCTTTATGAACTTGTAAATCACAGATCGTGTTACACTTGCATACGATGCTACCTCTACCTATTTTATGAAGTAATCTATCATCACAAAAATGAATCTATGCCCGTTAGAAGCCTTTGGGGTGATAGGACCAATGACATCCATGCCTCACATTAAGAATGGCCAAGGTGGTGTTATAACATGTAAAGCAGATGTCGAAACATTAATCTTATCAGCATATATCTGGCATTTATGGCACTTACAAGTATAATCAATGCAATCACTCTCCATTGTCAACCAGTAATATCCTGCTCTCATAATATGTCTCGTCATCATATGTCCACTGGTATGTACCCTACATATTTCATCATGCACCTCTTCAATGATTTTCCTCGCTTCAGCCTTACTTACGCACTTAAGTAATACTTGATCCTAATTTTTTTTATACAAAACATCCCCATCTAGGAAAAAGCTCATAGCCAACCTTCGGATGACCCTTTTATCATTTTTTATTGCTTGAACTGGGTATTGCTGATCCTTAACATATTGTAGGATATCATAATACCAAGGCTTCCCATCTTTTTCTTTTTCTATATTGGAGCAATGAGCTGGTATCTCTTTAACATCTAGCTTGATGGGTTGAATGTCAATATTATCATTAATTCGAATCATTACAACCATAGTAGCCAATGCATCAGCAATCAGATTCTCTTCTTGAGGTAAGTGGTCAAACTGGATGTCTTCAAATTGTTTCATCAACTCTAGAATATACTTATAATATGAAATGAGTTTTGAATCTCTCATCTCTCATTCCTCTTTCAACTGATATATAACTAGAGCTGAGTCTCCAAACACTTTTAATACTTTCACTCTCTTAGCTATAGCAGCTTGTAAGCCCATGATGCATTTCTCATATTCAGTAATGTTATTTGTGCAATTAAAATTTAACCTTGTTGTTATAGGGCAGTATTATTCTTTTGGAGAGATCAGAATTGTCCCAATTCTATGTCCCAAGGCATTGGCACTCCATCAAAATACATTCTCCAGCATTTTTCTCCATGCTCTCTTTTCTCCAGTTAGGAAATAGTCATTAGGTCTTCATCAGGAAATTTTAACTTCATTGGTTCATACTCTTCAGTAGTACGATCTATAAAAAAATTCTGCTATAGTGCCCCCTTTTATTGCCTTTTAGCTCACATATATAATATCATACTCCGAGAGCATTACTTGTCATCGAGTAATTCTTTCAGACAAAGAAAGCTTCTCAAAGATATATTTAATTGGATCCAATTTTGCTATGAGTCATGTGATATGATAGAGCATATACTGTCTGAGTCTTTTGGCAGTCCACGCTAATACATAACACATTTTCTCCAATGAAGAATACTTGGATTCGTACTCTGTGAACTTTTTACTCAAATAATAAATAGCTCTATCCTTTCAACTAGACTCATCTTGTTGCCCCAGCACACATCCCATTGAATTTTCACATACTGTCAAGTATAGAATTAAAAGTTTCCCTGGAACAAATGGCACCAACATTGAAGGGTTTGAAAAGTATTGCTTAATTTTATCAAACGCCTCTTGACATTCCTTATTCCATTTTTCAAGATTATTCTTGCAAAGAAGCTTAAATATGGGATCATATTTGTAAGTGAGCTGAGAAATAAATCGAGAAATATAGTTCAATCTCTCTAGAAAATCTCAAACTTCTTTTGGTGTGCTGGGAGGTGACAAATTCTGAATAGCCCGTATCTTATTTGGATCGACTTCAATTCTTCTTTCACTGACCACAAAGCCTAGTAATTTTCTTGACTTTACCCTAAATGTGCACTTGACTGGGTTTAACTTAAGCTGAAATCTTCTTAACCTCTCAAATAACTTTTTGAGGTCGGTGACATGATCTTCATCCTCACAAGATTTTACAATTATATCGTCTATATACACCTCGATCTTTTTGTGCATCATGTCAAGAAAGAATGTTACTATGGCCTTTTGATATGTTACTCCAGTATTCTTTAACCCAAAAGGCATGATCTTGTAGCAAAAGGTTCCTCACATAATCACGAAAGTAGTCTTTTTTATATCATCTGCAGTCATTTTTATCTTATTATACCCTGAAAAACCATCCATAAAGGAGAAAATTGAATGCCTAGCCATATTATCTACCAGTGTGTCGATATAAGGTAAAAGAAAGTTATCTTTTGGACTAGCCTTATTGAAGTCACGATAGTCTACACATATTTATATCTTTCTATCTTTATTAAGAACGGGTACTATATTGGTTACCCACTCTGGATACTTAGCCGCTTGTAGAAAACCTGCATCAAATTATTTCTTCACCTCTTTTTTTATCTTTAGTAACATTTCAGGCTTCATTCGTCTCAGTTTCTGTTGAACTGGCTTAGATTCTAACTTTAGGGGTAATCTGTGCTCCATATCTCCGTGCTCAACCCTAGCATATCCTGGTAAGATCAAGTAAATACATCTACAAATTCTCGAAGTAGATCTACCAATCATTGTCTATCTCTTGATGAAAGTGAAGTGTCAATTCTGACATCTTTTTAATTCTCTTCATCTCTCAGATTCACTAAGTCAACTATATCTTGATACAGCTCAATTGGCTTATTTTCTTATTCAATCAAACTCATTATATCCGGAGGCATAACATATTCCTCAGAATTCTCTTCATTGTCAAGTTCATCAGTGTTAATTGAGTTCTCAAAACTAACTTCTTGATTATTATCATAATTATCTTCATGTTCATTTAAAGACTTGAAATTGAATGAAATGGGATATATTGGCAAGATGTGCTTGAAAAGATAGGAATAATGAAGACACAAAAAAATGAATGAAAATACATCTTTCCTAATTTTTATTAAAAATAATAAAAGATAAATAGCCCAAAGAAGAAAGATCACCCCAATACCTTGGGCAATAGCTATTGGGATATTACAATTATATTGTATTAGTTTCAACAATCATAGGCACTTCAATGGCACTCCAGTTGCTCAGCTCATAATCTGGTGACAAAGACAGACCCACCCCTCTTGATTAATCTCTACTTCATTTTCAATAGCATCAATGGTTAATTGGGCAAAAATATTTTTCACGTTTTTTCTTGTATCTGGGTACATGAATCCTCCAGGTCTGAAAGTTTTATGCAGGTGTGGGATAACCATTAATCTTGCTATCTTTCCTGCTAGCCTTCTCTTGATCTCCCATTCTGCCATCTCATAGCTTAGGCCTAACTTGTCGCTATTATCTATCACCGTCGGGGTTCCTTTATTCCCTGCAAGTTCTTGCCCAGCCCCAGTCCTAGATACCAGCCCTTATTGATGATTTGGCTCATCACTATCCTTGAAAAAGGTTGATTTTTAAATCCTTCACCTATGGAATTAACTAGCTCAAAAGATTGATAGGAGCATTCTAATACTTTTTCGACAGCCTCTACATATGAAGTATTTAATGGTTGGGTCACTAGTATGTCTTCCTCCACAACTACCACTACTAGTTGACCTTCTACATTAAACTTGATCTTTTGGTATAAGGTAAAAAGTACAACTCCTGCCATGTGAATCCATGGCCTTCTCAATAGACAGCTATAATATGGAGAGATATGCATCACTTGAAACTTCATATTAAAAGTACATGGCAACTTGCAAGGGCATCTCGCTATCCCTCAAGACTTTTCTTCTGGTTTCATCAAAAGCTCTCACAATTATCTGACTGTCCTTCATATGAGAGTAATTAATGGGTAACCTCTCCAAAGTTGACATAAGCATGACATTGATAATAGAGCCATTATCAATAAGGAACTTGGCTATGATATGGCTCTTACACTTGATCGTGATATGCAGAACCTTGGCATTTCTCTTTCCCTCCAAAGAAATCTCATTATCGCTAAACGAAATGTGATTCGACATGACTAAATTTCCAGCCAAGTGATTCACACATTCAACAGATACATTATGTGCCATGTATGCCTAATTCAACACTTTCAGTAAGATATTTCGGTGTGGCTTTGAGTTTAACAGTAGTGATAGCAATGAGATTCGAGCTGGCATTTTATTCAACTGTTCAA
Organism: Durio zibethinus; assembly: GCF_002303985.1. Next base: position 12,497,371 of record NW_019167982.1, on the reverse strand, counting down.
CAACTGAATACTCACTATGTTTTATCAGTTTCAAAAATTCACAAACCTTTTTTTCTGATACCGATTTCAGACGATCTTTTTCAGGTTTTATTTCAGGATTATTTCACCCTTCTCTTTTATTGGCCCTCTTTCTTCGAGCCTTCTCTAACATTTCTAGAGTGTAGCACCTTTTACTTCGGGAAATACCTCCTACACCAGTTATATTAGAAGTGTTAGCTTTAGAGACATCCTCTTCTTACCCCTGAACTACTGTATCACAGTCATATCTCCAGGGTACAGCTTTATCATCCTTGTATAAGAAGAGAGTCAAAACTTTAAAAGTTATCAGCCTGAAAATGAGTTTGTCTATGATGGACTTTGGTTTGTTCCCACAATAGATTGCCACCGACTTTGGAAACAACTTTACAGGCTTATCAGTCATGGATACCTCAACACTTCTTAAGTCTTTGCTTCTTTCATAGACCTCTATCTGGTATGAATCTAAGAGTTTTTACACCTCTTGGTGAAACTGCTCGCAGGTTTCAATAGAGTGGTCTATTGCCCCACTATGATATTTACAACTAGTGCCGACTATATATACTCTATGATAACTGTGTGGACTCACTAGTTGTATCATGTCAGCTTTTCATAAAATATCAAACAGTTGATTAAGAGGTGTCTTAATATCTACCACTTCTTTCTTCATATGGCACTCCTGTTCTTCACTTATAGCATTCACATTATGATTCGACAAAAAATTACCACTAACATTCAGTGCAGTCACTCCTCCCATATCAAAGCAAATCATTCCATCCTTGATCAACCATTGCACTTTTTGTTTTAGGACGATGTAATTTTCAGTGGAGTGATCAGCAATCTCATAATGATAGTCGCAGTAGGCTGTGGGATCATACCACTTAGGGTAAAGTGGTTTGAGGGGTTCTAATTTACTAAGAGCAATCAAATGACTGTTGTAAAGCTCCTTATATAATTTTGTATAAGTCATTGAAATTCGGTCAAATACAGATTTTTCACGGGTAGTTCATTGCTCTCGTGAACCACCCATGGGGTTAGTTGGACAATTTTGAAGTTTTGGGGTAAGTTGAGTGTTAGGACTATATGTGGTATTCTGAGGCTTAGGAGGAGGTTGATATGTTTGGGGATAAGGTGACTGTACAAATGGTTGGTATGGGTAAGGGGAAGTGTTATTTATAGTAGGGTAATATGGCAAGTATCCTTGTGGTGAGTAAGATTGATAACTCCCAAATTGCTGTTTATCAAAGCTCATAGCCTGAGCTTCAGTCTCTTTCTTTTTCGAGACTCTCTTGCTAGATGCTTCACTTCCTTTCAGCTTACCATTCTTGATGGCACTCTCGATAATTTCTCTCAAAATTACCATATTAGTAAAATTTTTATTGCATTCATTATCATTTTTTCATAATAGGGAGGTTTCAAAGTGCTAACAAATAGCACTGTAGTCTTTTTTTCAATCAGAAGAGCTTGTACTTGAAAAGCTAAATCTCTCCATCTCTGGGCATATTCTTTAAAGACTCATTTACCTTTTTCTCTAAGTTCTATAAAAATAAATGATCAGGAGCCAAATCAATAATATGTCGATATTGACTGATGAAGTCATGAGCCATATCACTCCAAGAGTGAATGCGAGTTCTGTCTAGCTGAACATACCCCCTAGCAGCAGAGCCTATAAGGCTATCTTGAAAAACATGCATCAAGAGTTTTTCATCATAAGCATGAGCTGCCATCTTCCGACAATATATGGTGATATGAGTTTTTAGGCACTTGGTACTATCATAGTTTTCAAATTTTAGTACTTTGAACTTAGAAAGAATGACCACATCAGGGACTAAGCAAAACCCAGCAGCATCAACTGAACCATAGAAACCAATTCCTTCTACAACCCGCAGCCTTTGTTCTAGCATACTAATTTTAGAGCTTTCTTGAGTTTTCACTCTTATCTTTTCTTTTTCCTTCTCTTTCAAATCATCTAGATTAGGAATCAGTTCTACTATCTTTTCAATAAAGACAAGATTTACATAGCATGATAATACCCTAGGTTGGAAGCTGATGGTATTCCAGGATATATAGGATATGCGAAATGTTACAGTAGAACCTCTTGTACAGACTGAGTTTGAGGTGGATAAAAACCTAGAGGGTACAAAGGGTCAGCCACTTCTTGTAATGAGGAAACTTGTTGGCTTGTATTTTTTTCAACTTTTTTTCCCTTATTCAGCTTATTGATAGCATCCAAAATCTTGTTCAACTCATTTTCAATCTTTTCCTGTACTTTTTCTAGCTTTTCAAATCTGTGAGAATTTTTTTGCTCTTTTGTCTGGCCTTGGATCTTGTGTTGTATCGATGGACAGGGTTCTCGTTAGATGGAGCTATCCTTGAACCTTGAGTACCATATCTTAGAATTAGTAAATTTGCATGATTATCACATGGTTATTTTGTTAAATGTAATGAATAAGAATGCAATGAATGAAAAATACATGTATGCAAAGAACATTTGCCTTAAAAACAGTATTTAACCTAAAGATTTCATTTATTCCAAAAAACTTTTATTTACATTGAGTTTATCATCCTAAAACTATAACCATAAAATTGTTTGATCTGTTCATACTAGGCCTTGGCTTTCTCAATGAAGTTCAACAGACGCTGTCCATGTTCTCCTACTGGGGTCACCATTTGTTTCAATGCCTTTGCCTTTTCCACCATCTCTCTTACCTTGCATATCCCTTTATAGATTTGGGTTAGGTGCTCAATGTATTTTTGTCTTTCCAAGTTCTCTCTTTTACCACACTAGACTTTGTACGATAATTCTCTATGCTCCTTAACCAATACAGCAATGTGGTCTTCTTGTTCTTTCAACTTTTACCTTAGCCTACTCAAATAATTGTTTAGTATGTTATTCTTTGTCTGTACTTAGGTACTTTCTTCTTCCAATTCAGCATACTCTTGCTTCAATCTTCTATTTTCTTCAGTCAGCTCAACAATAGTTATCTCTTTGGTCCTTTCTCTCACACATAACCTTTTATGCTCTTGGTGTAACTCTGCTAGGTCTTCAACAGCTATATCACGTTCTTTAGTAATCTTGCAAACTTTAGCTTCATGACTTTCAGCTTTATCTTTTCATTGGGTGCTTTTTTCTTGAAGCTTCTGGATTTTTTGCTTTAACTTACCCTTTTCAGACTCAAATTCTTTTGTTGCAAGCTCTAATTCTGATGGTGTCTCTTTAAGTTTTTCTTCTTTTGGCGGTTGAAAGCTTTCATAAGTGAATACCATTTCTTATCTTCGTTTTGCTCTCCAAACCAAGTACCCTGGAGTGACTTTATCAATAAATGGTCCAGAACTCACTCTTCAAGGATTTTTCCATGCTTTAATTATCTCATTCATCCTCTGAAATATTTTAGGCTCACTGTAAGAAAAATCTAACTGATGAACCCCATAAGTCATAGGAATGAATTGTTCTGCCCCAAACTACCTTTTCACTAAGAGTGATGCATAATTTGTCACTCCCCATAAAACCCAAAAGTGGGACCACTATATTATCCCCACATTGGTATAACATAGGTTCATGATTCATCCATGGGGCTAACCATCTTACATCGGTACTGGTTAACTTTTGTAGAAAAGTTATCCATTCTTTTTTAAACTTTCATTCTGACCACCCACTTTCACAGAATTTTTTGATCGGAGCTCGATTACAGATATAAAGATTTGAGAATGCACCATTTCCCTATTTAAAATGGTTTTTTATCCATAAGTACAATAATTGTATACAACCTATAAAGCACCCTCCATTTCGAGAACAATAACTCAAAGATTTTATAGTCTCTGCTAATATTACCGTTGAAAGATTACAGCCATTGATCACACTCTCGAAGAAGTCAACCATCGTTATCTCAATATAACCAAAACCTTTGAGAAGATCACCATTCCGTAGATGGCTAAGGTAAATATATCTAACTCTCGTTCTTCATTGGCATGTTGCACTAGAAACTCATGAAAGAACTTCCAAGGTAGGCAAACCTATTCTTGTTTCTTCTTTGTATGAGAATCCATAATTTCCTTGTCTATCCCCATGAGTTGAGCCAGACCCTTACGAAATCTTGACTTGTGTTTTTTGACATATATCTTATCAGGAGCCTCGAGGTGCAAACTCAATAAAATTGAATATTCTTCGATGGTGAGAGTCATATCAGCTTCATTAAAGATAAAACACTTATATACAGGATCCCAAAATTATGCTGCAGCTCTGATTAGTTGATCATCAATAACTACTGCTAGAAGGTGTGCTATATGATCGTGTCTCTGGCAAAACTGCTCTTGTCTTGACAGACTCATCTTCTTTCAGATATCAACCAAATCTTCTAGATTGTTCTGTTTGAAGAGGATAGATGTTTCTTGAGACAAAATAGAATCATATCCGATTGGTAAATAATCTCTTATCTTCAGTTGAATCTTTTTTTATTAGGCTTTGACTACGTTGGGTGTCTCACAAGGTGCTAATACGGATGAAGAACAAACTAGTCGTTCAGTGGAGTCCATGAAAAGTTTTGTTGAAGACTGTCTTTCAAGCAAATGTTCTTTATGCAACTTTATGATATGTGTATAAACCAATGCAAAAGAATGAGAAAAAGGTTAGTATGCCTAGAAAAAAGAAAGAATAAATAAATAAGTAAATTAAAACATCACACAGAATAAGAGGATGAACCCTATACTTTTGGTCAATTCTAAAAGGGAAGAGCGATAGCTCTATCTATAGGTTAGACACTCTTAAGGTTCACTATATGTGGTTTAAGGTCAAAGTCTAAAGGTTCCCAAATTGCTCCTTACATCATTGTCCATCATAAACTAGTAAGGTACCCCAATCCTCACCCATTACAGGCTACAAGCGAAAAATGTTCAATTTGAGTGGGAGTATTTCGCTAGCCACTACGGAGGTATTAAACCTCATGAAAGCAATAGGTACTTTACTTCCTCCTAGAGAGACGGAGCTCGGGTATAGAGCTCATGTTATGCACATGCATATGAATGACATGATTAATAAAGTAAATAAACATGAACGAATAAAAAAATCTATACAAAAGATTCAATTTTATTAGGTTTTTGGATAATACAAATTTATTTGCTGGCTTGACTCTCGGACTACCCCAGCAGAGTCACCAAGCTGTCATAACGTCTAGATTCGGAAATCTATCATTAGACATTGGCTTGAAGGAGTCACCACTAATCTTTTTTATCTAGGTGTGATTGGCCACCTAAGGAATCTATCTTTTCAGGGAACACCTAAGTTTAAGGGTCTCTAAAAGAATAGGTTCGGGTCTACTAACCAGAACAGGGTTCTAGAGTTCGGTTACGTGTGAGGAAGGTTATAGCACCCTCACAATGCCCATCAAAAAATGGTACCAGCTTAATTTTGTGTTATCCAATAAGCCTTAAAAATTTATCAAGTAATTAATTATTAAAAATTATTCTCAATTGACTTTAATACTTTTAGCATAAAATTGAAAAAATCTCATCACCTCAAGAGTATGCAAGAAAACTACTATTTCACTTACAGAGGTTCCGTCGTCGGATTATTTAACATTAAAAAAATTTAAGAAAATAAAAAGGAAGAAAAAAAATGATTGCTTTTGTGTAGGAAAAATTGATACTTTCAACTTTTTTCCAAAATATTTTTTAGAAACTTTAATTTCGAGAAAAATTGATACTTTCAACTTTTTCTCAAAACCTTTTTTTGAAAATTTATTTTTAAGAAAAATTGATACTTTCAACTTTTCCTGAAAAAAATCTTTTTTGAAAATTTATTTTTAAGAAAAATTGATACTTTCAACTTTTTCTCAAAAATATTTTTGGAACGTTTATTTTCAAGGAAAATTGATACTTTTAACTTTTCCTAAAAAATATTTTTTTTGAATTTTATTTAAAGAAAATAAAATAATAAAATAAAGAAAAAATGAAAATGAAAATAAAAATAAAAATAAAGGAAAATAAAATAAAAGTATTAAACAAATATAATATAATCAATAAATAATAATAATAAATAAATAAATATAAAAAAATGAAAAAAAAACCTGAAAACGATTCGACAACGGCTCGGCTCGGCTCGACTTGAGGAAGAAAAATGGCTCGGAGACGTGGCTCGGCTCGACTCGAAAAACGACTCGCACTCAGGTTAAACGCAGGTCGACGCTCGGATCGGGTCAGATCTTGACAAAACGCGCGGATCTTCTGGGTTACTTAACGTAGAAACGACGTCATTTTGAAGAGGATATATAAGGCGAATTCTTCTGTTTTTCAGCAGAATCCTCTTTCCCTATCTCTCTCTCTTCCTTCTTCTTCTTTCCCTTCTCTTTAAAAATTCGAAGAACTCCGGTTGAATGCCCATCGAATTCTAAAAATTTTCATCGAAATCTGAGTTTTTCACCGAAAGTTCACCGAAAAACTGATCGATTTTTGGAAATGGTTGCCGAAAATTGGGAAGTTGATCGAAAAATTCAAACTTGGCCAGAAAAGTCACCGAAAAATTCAATCTTCGTTGAAAAATTCAACCGAAATTTAAAAATTTTTCAAAAATTTCTAAAAAAAATTCGTAAAAAATTTTTCAAAAATTTTTCACCGATTCCTAGAGCTATTATAACGCCTCTAAACCCTATTTCAACTTTCAAATCTTCTCTGTGTGTTCCTTTTTCTCTATCAGCCAGTATCTCTTTTTTTTCTCCCTGTTCTTCCTTTGATCCGTGGGTCTTTTTATAGGGATTGATCAGAAGAGTTTCTGATCAATCCCAAATCCTCTTTGGATTGGGATTCAATCATTGAATCTAATATGGACTCTGATTGAACCCCATTTACGGTAGGATTCCTCAAATTTCAACCAAAAAAATGCTAATAGATAATTAAAAAAATAATCAGATAAATGATAATATTAACAGATAACTAAAAATAAATAATAGATAAATTATAATATAATCAGATAAATATAAATATATATAATAATAGATAAATAATAAATAATAAATATATACATTAACAGATAAATAACAAAAAAATGAAATAAATATATATAAATAAATAATAATAATAAATAAATAAATAATAAATACATAAGATAAAAATAAAAAATATATATATAAAAATAATAATAATAAATATAAAATATAAAATAAAATAAAAATATAAAATGGACCTATTCATTTAAATTCGATCTAATTGATCCGAATCTGAATCAAATTAAGTGTCTACCTATACATTCTAGATCACTGCTCGTACGTACTTTCATTAAGCTTTGGAGTAATAAATGATGTGTTTAGGTATTAAGCAAGTGACTGAGGGAGTTGTTAAGGTGGAAGAGACATGAGCATTATTGCATTCAGCTTTAACCTTCTTTCCAGGAGTTGATGAAGTTATCATATTGTTGTTCAGAGTGATACCAGTGCAAGGAACTATACCACTGCAATCCAGTTTGATAGCAACCTCAGTAGCGGATGTCCCTTCGAATCCACTAAATCTCACATTGCTTATCTTTACTGCTGTTTTCTGCATGTATACATTATAATTAATTAATTAGTAAAATTTTATTCATAAAAAAATTCCAACACGAATTGTGTATGTTTACCCCTTCAGGTTGACATGTTTGGTGAGGACAATAGTGTTGGTCAATAATGATAGGGTTTTCAGCGTTTATGAGTTGAACGCCAACAAAGGAAATATTCCTTGCAAATCCAGCACCATCCTATATACAGAACAAAAAAACTAAAAAAAATTTAATGTTATTGAGAAGAAATTAAGAAGTTTTCTTGATCAATCTTTTAAGAATGATAATAAAAATAACTACCGTCCATGTCTTGATTCTAGCTCCATTTTGAGTTCCATTGAAGATAGAATTCTCCACTTGCACCCATTGCACTGTTTCGTTTTTCCCATTTTTTCCAAGACTTCCCACACTACAATCACAAGCAGAAGTTGATAAATTATTTTAGAAAAAATTCATATATATATATTTATATGCTAAATTAATTAATAAAAAATTACCTAATTCCATGGCCTGGTCCACATGTAAGACGAGTGATGTTGATATGAGAGGAACCGCCATTGATAGCTATACAATCATCTCCTATATTATAAATAAAATAATAATTTTTAAAAAAAGAGATACTGACAATGTGAAAACAACATTATATAAAAATACATAAGTCTATATATATACCGGTTCCAAAGAAACAGTCTGAAATTCGCAGAGCAGTGGATGAGGAGATGTCAATCCCATCAGTGTTGGGACTATCTTTGGGTGCAATTAGTTGAATATGTGATATATCCACTTCTTTGCATCTATTCACGCTAACGTGATTTCCAGGACTATTTAAAGAAGTGATTCCATGAAAATTAAGATTATTGCAATTGTCGAAAGAAATAACCTGCATCAATAATTAATTTCTTAAACAAAATTAATTGGCCAAGATAATTTATGAAATTAATTAATCTCAATTTTATGATATGCAAGACAAACTTACCGCTGGTGCACACTCTTTTGGCGTCTGAAAAATAAATTGAATTAGAAGAATTATTTAATTAGTTTATAATTAATTAATGGACAATAAAATTAAGTATGCATTGTACTTTATTCCACCAAGCAGCACCGTTGCCATCCATTTGACCAGTTCCATCAACAGTAAGACCAGCTACGTGTGAGAAGCACAGCCAGCAACCATTATCACATTTTGTCCACGTATTGGTTTTTGGTGCAATAATGTTTCCAAGGACCTGAAAATATATATACAGTAGGACATTTTTTTTGTATGAAAATTTGGTAAAAAAGGTTGAAAATTTACTCACCAATTAATCATAAATGTGTTTCAATAATTTAACATTATACCCAATTACTAATTTTATTCGTGTATTAAGCTTAGTTCTTTTCTTTTTCTTTTTGAACAATTGATAAGTAAATTTATAAATAAGCAAAAGATCACATATATGAAACCTAATTAACATTTATATTTATATATATATATATATATAGAGAGAGAGAGAGAGATAGAATGCAAATCTTAGTTAACCCTTTCCTCTTGCCAAGCATATTATTCTTTTGGTTACAAATTTATATAAAATAAATAAATAAATTATACAAAACAAGAGAAGCCAATATTGGTTGAAGTTTCTATAATATAACGTGGTTTTAATATATTCTAGTGGACAAGGATAACAAACGATTTAATCTTTTCCATTTTTTTTTCATAGAACCTGAATTGATATAAAAGTAACAATTTATTCACAAGTTCAAATCATGTTTATATAGTATATGCAAAAGTTGAAAAAAAAAAGACATGAAAATGAACTAAGTAACTGTGCTATTTGCCTTAATATGAATGGATTTTGACTTGCAAGGACCGGAAAAATCAATTTTAGTACTCAGCAAAAAAGCTTTGGCAGAAGGGATTTCCAAGGTTGGATTATTAGTTGCTGCACACAGAGCTGTCCAAGCTTTTGAAAAAGCCTACACATTCAAATTCAACACATAACTATTAGTAAGATCAGATAAAATCATATATATATATATATATATATATAGAGAGAGAGAGAGAGAGAGAGAGAGAAAGCAAAAGGAAAATAAATTAAATAGGAATATACTATATGCAGTATACAAAAAAAAAACATGCATGTACAATATTGTACGTACATGGAGCTTAATTTAAGCTAAAAAAAGATGAAAAATTTACCGGTGAATCATCTGTTCTTCCATCTCCAACAGCCCCAAAATTGATGACATTAAGGGATTGGCAATTATCAATCCCAAAACCAAAGTTCAAAATCAAAAAAGCAATAACTAGCAATGCCTGCAGAGAAGAAAGAAGGGGATATCAAGAAAACCTTTAATGTACATTCATAAAAAGTAGCTAGCCATGAAACTAAGATTTTTAAAGTTGAAAGGCTTGATTCTCACCATCACACTGAAACTGAAAGCCTTTGCTTCAATTATTTTCTTGGTCGAAAGGAAGTTATCAGTAGGATTTTGTGTTCTTAATTTCCTACCGTATATGACTTCTTGCAATAGCTACTTTGTGTGCTTTTTATAGAGGTACGTGTGCATGTATTTTGACGAATTTAATTTATTAAAAAAATTAATTTTGTAATAAAAGATAAAACCATAATAACTTGAGTGATTATTGAAAATTGCAAGAACTTGAGTGATTATTGAAAATTGCAAGGATATATCATTATCCCATACGTAATAAGGCCGTGCATACGTACAAATTGGGGATAAATTCAATAATTTTGAATTACAGAAATTAAAACCCCATTATCCATGCAAATAATATGTAAAACCACTTTGAAACATGCCTTGAAGTTTAGGGCCGTAACCAATCAATTACATTTCTCATATCAGACACTTATTTTGCCAGGTTTTGTCTGATGTATCGTGACCCTTCATGTTGAATATTGTCATTCGCCTTGGGTACGCCCAAAACGCAATAACGCTGAAAATAGCTAGTTTCCAGTTGAACATTGACATTAGTTTTGCTGGTCATGCAAGTTCTGATGATTCTAACACTCCCAGGCTTCTATGTGCGGTCCTTTTTTTTTTGTCCTCACGTTCTCAACATGCTTTAGAGCACAGATGTCAGTGACAAGAGCTGATATGCTTTGCCAAGAGAGCCAGGGATCGATGTCTAAGACATAAAACCTGAACAAGCCTTGTTGCCAAAGTATTTGCTGAAAAAAGTCAGTAGGTAAAGACTTCATGCAGGCTAGGATCGAGATGAAAATAGAAGTTGGATTAAACCGGCAGTATCTATATACAGCTGCAACGTGCGTGCAATGGTGTCACTTAAATAGAAGTTGCCGAAGTGTGCGGTCTTTGGCTGGTTCTGTCCGATGGCATAACACCAAATAGCAAAACAGGGGAGCACAAATATTGACAGGAGCTTCCACGATTTCTGCAAAAATTAGATGTTCTCACATTTTAGATCCTAGAGTGAAATATAGTGTTGGATGATTTTATTGATAATTTAAAATGTGGTACATCGTACATTGAATAGAAAGATTTAATTATTAATAAGTAAAGCTAATTTTTGTCTTAATTTTATTTGTATTTTAAATAATTATTGTGTGTAACAAAACAATTATTATTTGACAAATAGTCATAACTATTTGAATATAAATATATTATTATTCATAAAAGTAATGTTATAAAAAATGTTATAACCATTTAAATAAAAATTTATGTCTATTTGTTCATTATAAAAAATATTTCAGTATAACTATTTTTACTATTTTTGATTAGAGAGTTTGATGCTTTATTGTATCCTAAAGGCATAATTGCCTTTAAGAAAGTTTTTTCCATGCCTTAAAACCAAAATTTTTTCTATTATTTCTCTTCTCTTATTTATTTTTTCTAATAACTTAAAGACAATTATGAGAAATTTGTATTTCACATGAGGAAATATAAAGAAAAGAAATAGGCATTATTTGGAGATTAGTATTAGAAGAGACTTAAGGTGTCAAAAGATTAATGTTTTTATGGATCAAAATATTAATTTTCATAAAAATCTTCATTAGAGATATGTATTTTATTTTTTACATAATTACTGATAAAAAGATTGACTGAATGAGATAAACACGTTAACAATTTATTTCATTAGTATGTAAAGTCAAAACACAATATGCAAAATATTAATTACATTGCATAAGTTTATGCATATATTGAAATTGGCTGTACAATTGGGTTTAATGAATTGTATTATATTTATTTAAAAATTTGATACTTATAAAGATCGGGATCGAAAATAGCCTAAAAACATAAAATCGAAAGACTTGAATTGATCTACTATCAAAAGAATTATTACTTGTTATCAAGTAACGAATTAAATTAAATTCGAACGGAATGGTCAATTGTTTAATTGTCATATCTTGGTTATATATAGAACAGGCAAATTGTCCCATGGTTTTTATGAAAACAATCAGAAATGGGTAAAAAAATTTACCTTGAAAAATTAGTTATAAATAGAGAATATATACAAAAAATAAGATTTGACTACAAGATTATTTTTATTTTTCAATCATGATATCAAAACTGAGATAATAAATTGAGTCAAGCTATTTGTATAGTTCTATCTTTGTTGGTCATTTATAAATCAAATATTGATATTTTTTTAATTTATTATTAGTTCAAATTTTGACTAGTGTTCATTTTTCATGAAAACCAATTAAAATTAAATCGATGTATATGAATAATTATTATTAAGATATGATTTTTTATGGATTAATTGATGGATAATAAACCAAATAATTGTTATTATCAAAAACATGAACAGTGTGACATATATTTAGCCTACTAAGTATATTATACTAGAAGTGATTTTACAAAATAAAATTTTATTGTGAACAATCACAAAGTAAAAATCATAAATTGCAATAAAAAAGTTAATCAATGGTTACATAAAAATATTGTTGCTTTTCGTACATGAGATATTAATTAAAAGAAAAAGCATGTCATTAAAAATATTGAAGTTTTTGTCAGTTATTAGTATTTTGAAGGATGCTCATCAATGTCTAATTAGTCATGTTTATAAATTAGAAAAGAACATGCAAATTCAATGTTTCAAAGGAACAAATACATGCATATAATTTTATTTTGTAAAACATTGGTACAATTTGTCATGTATTACGAAAATAAACTGAATGTGATGTAATTTTTTTTCTTATACATATAAGAAAGATATGGACTATGGAGATAGAATGCATTCATCCAATTAATACATTATTGGTTAAAGACAACGAAGATATTTTTACTTCTTATACCCGAAAAAATGGCCTTTTGCAGGCTGTTAAAATGAAAAGTGCACAACTTTCTGAGCTTTTCAAAAATTTCATGACAATGGCAGGATGTGACTAGTTATACACCATGTTAACATATAAGCTTAAATAATAATATTAGTCTGTGAAAATCATAAGCCTTGGAATTAGCCAATCAATTATTTAACCAATACAAATTCATTTTGAGTTTTTGCATGAAATATGAGTAGAACTCACATTATAATTATTGTTTATGCAATTTTATGAAAATGATTCTTTGGATTCATATTTCATGACTTGCGTTGATATGGTGATATAGATATGAACATATTGATTATAAAATGATTGTGAAAGTATTTAAAATTGAAGTTAACTATACTATCGACTCTTATTGTACATAAGCATATTGATCTTATAAGTAAAGTTTGAATTTATTATATATCCAAAAATGTTATGACCAATTAAAGGTGATAAATAACAAAGATATATATGTTGCATAATGGTGAAGAAATAAAGTTCTTATAAATGTTTGAAATTAAGTTTAGAGATTTTAATAATCATTAACTTAGAATTGACCATCGAGCAATTATTATATACATTGAAAACTGATGATAATATTTAAGATAATTGATTTTCACTAAAAGCTATCACTATAAATGAGATAACTTCAATAACCAAATCTACATGATTTGTAGGTATGATCTGAATTAATATGGTAGGGTTAGAATAGCCATAAGCCAAAATTGATGCCACAATCTTGATCACGTTGTAGTAATTTTTTGTTATGTATATAGTCTAATTCATGGATTGTATAAATGATTTATCATCTATAGTTTTATTAAAAGTTTTGAAACAGTGAAATTTTTAAAACATATTTACTTTGGAAGTCATGAATGATTTAAAGATCTTATGAATATGATAACTTTTATAATAGCAAAAAGAATGTTATTTGATCCATTTGAGTGGTAAAAATGGTTTTGTTCATGGTAAAAAAACTATTAATAGTGCCTATAATGAAATAGATTCATATGAATATTTATGAAGTGACATAAAAAGTCTTAAAAGAGACTATAGAAGCATAATTATATTTGAAATCTACTTATTAATGTAAACTCTTATATTGAGTTAAAATATAAAACTTTTATGAATAATAAATATTAAGATACAAAATATTTGCTGGTTATCTTTTACTAAAGGTGAATTTAAAGGCCTCTTACTTTAAAAAAAAAAAAAAACACCAAATAGTGTAAAGATAAATGAAATAGCAATTCGATTAAGTATATATGATATTTAGATAATTTAATGAGACATTTTTAATAAAAAAAAACACATACTTGCACATGGTATGGGTGATAATAATCAAAAGAAATAAAAATTGCTGTCATAGTATTATAAGATTTTAGTAAAATTTTATGAACAAATTATACAAGCTAATAAATTTAGTACACTATTAAAGTAAAATCATAAAAAGGTATTTAAAAATCTTAAAAGGACTAAAATGGTTTGATTTATTCATTGAGTTTATCCAATTGCACTAGAAGTATAATTGTATTAAAGATATATAAAAGTATGGAAATAGAATGGTTGAAATTTATAAGTATAGAGTTGTAGCCACAACCAAAACTAACTATTTCTTAAAATGATAAGAGTAAAACAATAATATTTAGAGCATATAAATTATATGCAAAATGAAAAGTTTGGACATATTAGCCTGAAGTAATTATATTAGAGATTCAATCTTAAGCGGGAGTAATTACCATAATACTACAAATAGAATGAATTTAAACCCTTACTATTAGATACCAATAATGAGAATCCAACTTTGAATTAGTAACCTCTAATTACAAAGTTTAATGGGTAAAAATAAGTTATTATTATGTGTTTATTAAACATTAATAAAATTCATTCAAATTTTAGAAATTAGTATGATCTACTGTGTGATGATGATGAGATTTTATACACTTAATGGAGTTTTAAATGACAAAAGCAATAAAAGACATAATGGAAACTCTACATATATAAACATAAAAGTGATGCCACTTCAATAAGAAGAATTAAGATCTTTCTTGTAAATATTTATGAATAAGATAGTTACATAGCTATAATAATGGTAAAAGCAGTTATAAACATCTGACAGAAGAATAAATAAGTATTATGTATGTTATATCTTCAATTTTCACACCAAGAATTGAGGTTTAATCTACGAACACCATTAATTTCATTAGAATTCTAAAATATATGCGCTAATTGAAAGTTTAAATTGAGAAATATGTTCTTATATTCATAATATTTATTTGTGTGAAAAGTTAAAGATTAAGCACCAATATTCTAAACTAGTAGGAGATTATTAGTAGTTTAAAATGTGATGCATTCTATATTTGATATAAAGATTTAATTATTGATAAGAAAAATTAACTTTTGTATTAATTTTATTAATATTTTAAATAATTATATTTGAATAAAAAAATTATCAAATGATAAATAGTCATAACTATTTAAATATAAATATATTATTATTTATAAAAGTTATAATTATACAACAAATTATAAACATTTGAATAAAAATTTATATCTATTCATTCATTATAAATAAATATTTCAGTATAATTATTTCCATTACTTCTGATTGAAGAGTTTAAGACTTTATTATATTATAAAAACATAATTACCTTTTAAAAAGTATTTTTCATACCTCAAAACTAAAACTTTTTCTATTATTTTTTTATTTATTTTTTCTAACAGATTTAGATTTGTGTTTACGTACCTGGAATTATTAAGTCTTTCCAAATTGAAGACAAGCAAAATGGATAATACTCTCCCACAAGAGTGGCTAATTATGTCGAACAAGAGTTCTGCGATAATTCTTCCCTTTCTAACTATACTTTTCATTTTTACAAGGAGAATTTAATTATGCAACATTTTCCAGTTTTTGAGGGACTCCAGAAACGTAGCAATTTTTACTTCATTTTTACGTTGTGGGCAGTTCAAGAGAATTTTGTACGAGAGAAAAGAACATCCACAAGTTAAAGAAATTCGACGAGTGAAGAATAGGCATATAAAATATAAGTTGTCACAACTCACAAAACTTAATAGAAGAAACCATATAAAGTTAAAAATGTTTAATGTAATTAAAATCTGTGCATGCAATGATATGCCACCGCGAGCAAGCCATAACGGCATTGGTGCCTTGCTTGCCATTCTTGACGGATCCAACAGTACCCTCACCCTCTGTTACTTGCTGCTTATCTGTGGCTAACGTGAACGCTGCAGCTAGCACAACTCAATCACACAGGGAACTCTATGAATATTTTGAAAGTATGGCCCAGATTACGGTGTCAAGCCTGAGAAAGCTAAACAGCTTCCTGGTTTATGTGCAATTCATGTACCCGTGCTCATTGATCCCCTTGTCAACTGCAAGACGTAATATTTTTCTTTGCCCTTGCTTTTTTTTAATTTTTCTAATGCCTTGATACTGTAAACCGGCTGATATTCTTTCAATAGGCAATGCAAATGAACCAAGGAGAGGAGTTTGTGACGCTGCCACCAAGAACAAAACTTGAGGAGCAGTAATAACTTCAAAAAAGGAATTCTTATGTAGTGATGGAATTTAATTATCTTGTTGTCTATCATATGATATGTATGACAAGAAAATTATAAATAGAAGTGCTTGATCCTTCTGTGAAAATTTTCTGATAACTCTCAACTGTAAAAATCATAAGAGACTCAAGTAGGCAGCAGTTTATACTAGCTAACGTCTACTTATAAAGAGATTCAAAAAGTATCATTTTCTCAAGTATTGTAGTGCAAATACATACACAGCCCTTCAACTACCGTCATGGAAACAGGGTTTTCCTACTCAATAATGTTCTGCAACTTAAAAAAATGTAGCCAAAAAGACCTTAATTTCAGGGCAGCCAGCTTGTATGATCCATGCAAAAAAATGGGGATTAACAGTGGCCAACCATTTTCTTTTATTGAATTCATTTTATTCCTTGAGGCTGGTGTAACTCGTAATGCAAACTGATTATGCAGGTCAATATTGGTAAAACTTCTACAAAATACAAAGATATTGAACCTCTTACCATATTAATCGCTTCAGCAGAAAATGAACTCTTTTACATATCTTAGGTCATCACACCGAAGTAATTTTTCATAACATAGCAAGTGCCACAAACAATTTATACAAGGGCTTGCTTAAGTACCAAATATAGAATATAGACATGGATTTGAGATATGAACTTGTGCTTGACATCCAGGCAACCATCAGAATCTTGTTCACTCCTAGAGATTTCCATTTTCTTCTAACCGGTAATATGCTTCTTTGCATGCTAACACTCAAATTGAGAAATCGGATCACCCCTCTCAACTTACAGCATATATTTTTGCAATTTGGTAGCAGCGATGATGCTGGTATTGAGCTCTCCTCTCCAAGGTATAGGGTATTCATGTCAAATTTACTGTGAAAAAGAGACTGAAATGTTAATGCTATGAAAACCTTTAATTTGGTTTAAATAGATATGCCAAATGCTAGAAAGATCTAGATATTTTTATTTGGTTTAAATAGAAGCATTTATTTGCGAGGGCTGCTTCATGCTTTCAAGGCCAATAATATATGCAGAAATTGTCGAATCATTAAACTAGTTCTGTCATTTTTATTTATTTCTCTTGGGTCAAATTATACTCACTCTCCTTACAGATGCAAAGGGGAGAATAAAAAGTACCTATTGTCTTATTAAGCAGCCAAAGCAGTAAAGCTAGTTCAATCCCAAATATTGTGTGGATTCCTGTTCTGTCTACCATGAAACCAAACACTGTAATTCCTGCTCTGTTGTGTTCCAGATATGTCACTGCAACACATGTTAGCAACTTAATTGGGATTATACTGCAAAATATATGCGGATTAAAAAAAATGATGCTTTTTTCATATTAACCCAAAGCCTGTCTCTTTTGGAAAGAGATTGTGTGTGCAAAAATGGGCACTAGCTTTGTATTGTCCAAATCATTCTCTCCATCTTCTTCTTCTGATTCCCAATCAACATCAGCAGGAAACATTGGAGGAGAAACAATCTGAGTTGTGGGAGTCTCACCATCAGCATCATCAAAAGAGTTTATTGTGGCACAGGCATGCCACTTCGCAGCAAGGCTTGTAATAGACTGTGCTCTATGAGTAATCTTTGTTGCACTCCTCAAGCAGATGAATAGTCCTGTTACCAGACTTATGGAGCATAACTGCACCAATCACCATAGAATAATTATGATTTGACATTTAAGAATTTCTTGAAACTGAAGTATAGTCTTCTATCTACTAGAAATTAGAGGCTTACCGCAAGTTCTCCAGCCTCGTAGATATTGACCGTAGTACTGGTTCGAGTGGTCATGAGCAAAGCGATGAACTGACTTGCAGTGACCAACACCAGTGACGACAAAATAAATAACCGAAAGCGGTGGCTAATTATCCGAAGATTTCTTCTTATCCTGAGGTGTTCAGCCAAGATTGAACCTACTTCAGTTTCCTTTTGAAAAACTTGAGCAAAGTCTTCCAATCGAAGTATTTGCAGATGGCATGTCAGTTGGTAAAAGATGCAGGCTAGGATGAAAACGGATGTTCGATAAAGCCACGAGCACAGCTGCAATGTGCATGCAATGATGTCACTCACATATATGTTGCCAAAATACGGTATTTGGCTGGCTCCTGTGGCATACCACCAAATTCTGTATGCACCCTCAGCAGCAAGACAGGGGAGGACAAATACAGAGAGGAGCTTCATTGATTTCTGCAAAAATCAGAGGTTCACATTTTAGAAGATATCATGAAATATAGTGTTGAATGATTTAGATGAGAGTTCACCATTTTTGTTTACACATAGTTCCTTTCAAATTCAGAAGTGGCAAAGTTGATACTATTCTCAAAATACTACTATTCTCAACTTCTTCTATAGGATAAAATACATTTTTCTTGGATAGAATAATAAGTGGCTAATCAAGTAGAACAAGATTTCTGTCATACTTCTTCTCTTTCCTTTCAAACGCCCCTTTTAGAAGAAGAAATATCATATCCCAGATTTTTTATTTCTTTTTGAATAAGTAATTGATTTCATTACCCAAAATAAAACTGCTACAAGTACAACTGTCTCCTAAAGTACATTGTAATCAAACATGGAAGAGTTCAATTTCCAATTATTACAACTTACAAGGGTTCAGATTGACAGAATCAACTGTCTCCTAATTGCTACGCTGAAGCAGGTTAACACAAATAGCCTAATCAGATTCAAGGAGCAGCTCACGAGTTTCCCTTTCTTCTGTTGTACTAATATTCCATCAACAACCAAAGGAAATGTAATTTCCCAGTGATTTACTCTTTAAGCTCTCATAAGAAACCAGACTGAAGGATTCTTTAACAATACTGATACAAAAGGATCTTACAATCATGAAGAGGCCTTTTTATTTTGGTTAATGGCTAATATAGAAGACTGTGAATGTCTTAATTCGAATGCAATTTATAGATCATATATGGAATAATTACTACTATCTTAATACTTATCTCCTAATAAAAAACTGTGGCATATGAAGCAAGTAGGCAATAATTGAATTCTACTAAATGAGAAGAAAAAGAAAAGGCAAAATCTCTGACCAAAACGACTCAGCTTGGAAGCCATCAAAGTTCTACAATATATCAAAGGTTCAGAAAGAACAAGGAACAAATGCCCAAGTTTGCCAAGGAACATACCTGAAGCTCCTGTGCATATCCTTGTCGAACCTTATCACTCACGTCACACAATTTATCCAAGAATAGGAACTTCCTGATTCCATATTTTCGAGCCCAAGAAGACAAACTAATAAAAGAAATCGCTGCAAAAGAAGAAAGGGATAACTGTACCAACCCATCGTAAGGCCTTTGATGCTTCTTATCACAGTTGGAGCATAAAAGCACAAAGTGTGACACAATAGGAACTCCAATGGCAAGCACGAAAAAGAGGGACCAGGAGAGACTAACTCTCCATAAGCTGGAC
This sequence comes from Durio zibethinus, assembly GCF_002303985.1. The sequence continues at coordinate 12,477,569 of NW_019167982.1, read as the reverse complement.
TGATCTAGACAAACCCAGTTGAGACATAATCTGAAGCTCTTCAATTCAAGTCCTTCTTGAGTTATGTAGCCTGTATTTGCCCTGTTTTTTTATAACAAAGACTCCGTTTCATTTTCCATAGCTTTGGAAACTTTCCTGAAGTCAGATTCCGATTGTGAGATAAATACATTTAAAGATGATGACTTGAATGAGTAAGAAAATAGAAATAGCTGTTTCAACTCTCTTGCTCCTTAATATATGTGAATTGTGGTTAGAATAGTAGTATTTTAATATTGCTGCACTGTCGGTTTTGTTGATTGTGGGACCCTTGCATGACTGGCCGGTTTCTTGAGTCTTTCGAATCTCAATCTTGGGAGTGCTTGTTGAAGGAAATCCAGGCTTTCAGTAGCAGGCACCACGATCATATGATGGAGGACAGCCCCTGATTTGTTCTTTTTCCATTGGAAGATCACGTGTTAGGCGGTAGTTTAGGGAATCTAGTTTGATTATAGGAGCTTTTACCAAGTTCGATTGTCAGGGCACAGCTGTTCCAATAAGGTAAAGACGTGGGGCCGTTACGTTTGGCATGTAAAGCGGAAGTTGTCAGAAGATAAAACTGAAGTCATCTACGATTCAGGTCACTTTAGCTCAGTTTTTACCATTAACTTCAAAAATTTTGGAATTCCTGGGGGAAGACTAGGTTTGATTCTTTCGAATTGGGATTCTGAAAACAGATTTTTTCATGGTTATGGTAATTACTATTAAAGATCATAACGTGAATATCCCAAGCCACGCATGAGTTCGTATATCAAGCGAACATGTGAGATGGGTCTTAGGTAACCATTTTAAGAGAGTTTTGACAAAGAAGTTGCCCCCACCCATAAAAGGAGGAAACCTTTGGTATCACTCAATCGGTTGCTTTGATTAAAAGGGACTGAAATTAGATAGATTCTTTTTTATTTGAGGTCATGAAATGAGAGTGAATTTGGAGGAAATTAATAACGGATGCAAGAAAGGCAAAGTCACTCCATTACCTTCCTTGACGTATTGAACTTGGATTAGCATTTCTTAGTTTGTCAAAAGAAACTTTTTTAAGTGGAGAAATAGGAGCACGCCTAACCTATTACTACTGTTCCTAAATTATGTCACTTTCACTAACAACAAATAACAATTAATTAGTTGGTCCAATTGGGATCCAAGTACAAACTTCCCAATTCAAGCAATTTTAGCTCGGCCTCATGCTAAGTGTAAATTGTTGTGGTAATAATAAGATATGATCTGTTCCAATCAGTCCAGTCCACATGTATTATCAGATTAGGCCAACCATGTATTTCATTTTTTAAAATCCAAATTCAAAATGCTTTAAAATCTAATAAATCATGTAAAACATACATTTATGATAATTTGATAATTGTTTTTGTTAAGAATTATAATTACAGAACAAACATTAATTCAAAATACCAAATAGATTTCACTAAAAATTAACCTAACAAATCAAGTTGACCACCAATCTTTCTTAATAAGAAAATGAAAAGTAGTAAAATAGATTATGAAATAAACAATATCTGATAAAGGGATGTGATGGAAAAAGAAAGTTGTTCAGAAAATTTTATTTTCATGCAATATTTATTTATTCACGTGAAAAAAACATATAGATAATATATATTAAGAGGCCTGGAGAAAAAATAAATAAAAAAGAAAGGAGGGAGATTAAGGTAGCCAAAAAAAGTTTTTTACAGGCCTTCATGAAATGCGCGTTATCTTCGGAAATGAACCCAAAAACCTGCGAAAAGAAAGCCAACCGGAATAAGCGCCCACCGAAGTCGCCAAACTCCGGACAAGTGGACTTCCTCTTACATTTGTCAATAACCATTCATCATTTGCTACTTTTGCCTTGTTAGTTTTGAAATTTCTTTTAAACACGCAATGTCGACGACAGTCTCTCTTCTGCGGCGTTAGCAATCGCAGCCTCCTCCTACTTCAAAGCTAGAAATTCTAAAACCCCTCTTTCTTTGAATTTCCATAACCCTTTGCGTTGCAATTCTTCTTCCCCTTCCTTTCGATCGCTTTGATTCTGTTAATTTTTGTTGGAATTACCATAACTCAACCTTTTAACTCAGTCAATTTGATTGGTTATTGAAATTGTTTGAACTTTTTTTCAGGATTCAGTTACAAAGATACTTGATACATTGTACCATGACAGAGATTATGCCAGATCCTTTGTGTTGGAAACAATTGCTCGAGTACCCTATTTTGGTGAGTGAATTTACTGTTCCTTTGCATCGTTTATTTACTTGCTCATAATTCTCATTTTACCTGAAAAAAGTGCAATATGTTATCTACTGATTATAGCCATTTAGGAAACGTTAATTTGTTTTTTAATTTGCTCAAACTTGCTGATATGATGTTTCATTTTCTGGAGGTAGTAGGAAGAGTTTCTTGTTGACATTTGGGTATTGTTTTTTTATTTTACGGCAGCCTTTATATCTGTCCTGCACATGTATGAGAGTTTTGGTTGGTGGAGAAGAGCGGACTATCTAAAAGTGCATTTTGCTGAGAGCTGGAATAAGATGCAGCACCTGCTTATTATGGAAGTAAGGTCCTAAAATGGTTGAATGAGTACTGATTCAACCTTGATGAACATGAGATGATTTAAGTAAGTTGAAGAAAAAATTGAAAATTATAAATGGTGAAGATAATGAATAGTTTCTTCAATGATGCTTTAAGTTAAAAAAAAAAAAAACCAAAGACGCCCAAATCATTCTTGTAATTATCTTTCTCAATTACTTAACTTTTCTTATCATATGACATTTTGGTTGCAGGAATTGGAGGGGAATTCTTGGTGGTTTGACCGCTTTCTTATTCAACATATAGCAATCTTTTATCATATTATGACAGTCTACATGTATGCATTAAGCCCAAGAATGACACTTAAGTACATTATCTGGATTTTTACTTTACAATGGCCTCTCTCTCTCTCTCTCTCTCTTGCACACACATGCTTTCTGGATTCTTCTGGCCCATCATCCTGAATGATAGAAGGATGTTTTGTGTACAGTTAAAACCCTTATATACACTAACGAGCATGTAGGGAAAACCTATTCATGGACTTAAGTAGTTATCAAACTAAAGGTGCCAACAAACTTAGTCAGTAGTCTTTTTTGGCATAGAACCAATGGCCCGCTGCCCTACCTTCAACCTATTTTACAGGTTTTAACAAGAAAGAGACCAAAGAGAATGAAGAGATGGTTTTACATATCCTAACCTCTGCTACGTTCAAACACATCAAACCTCTACTCTGTTGGTTGCTTTTCTTGTGAATTCATTGTAAAGAGAACATTTTTTGTATTTTGGAAATTTCTCATTTTTTCTTCATGCTGTGTTGTGGTCAATTAGCTGTAACTGAATTACAGAAAGCATTGTAGAGTAGGTGACTAGATTGAACCTCGCTTTCATTCTTCTGCAATGCTTATCTTAATATATTTGGTTTCATGACTACTGCAGATCACTTTTCTGAATGTATAGAGAGCCTCACGTTTGAAACCTATGACAAATTTATCAGGGCCTAATGCGGGAAGCTGACATATTCCTGGTTATTTGTCTTAGCATAGCTAGCTTGCAGTTTGTACATGTTTCAAGTTTGACAAAAATTCTAGTTGCAAATGATCTTGCATAAGTAAACATTATGCCGTGTAACCTCTAATGCTACAACTCAATCTAACATGAATCAAGGGTACTTTCGACTTGAAACTTCTCATACCAGGTGCAGTTTGGAGGCACCCTCAAGTCAATTAGACTACCATTTAATTGATGTTAAGAGCTTTTTCGACAAGTCTTTAGATTCTTGCATCACAGAAAAATATGATCTTCATCACGTCAGCATAATAGATTTTCATTTCATATTTCTTTGGACAAATTTTACTAATTTTGACCTGATATGTTCCTTTTGTTTCTTTCTAGAGGAGTTGAAAAAAAAAGCCTGCTCCTGAAGTTGCTATAAAGTACTATACTGGAGGTGTACTTGTTTGGTGAGTTTTTCTTTTTACAGTGCATGGTTCAGTCTTTTAATATGTTATAGGGGATTTAACAATTCCTCCACAATTCTGCCCAGATGATTTTCAAACTGACAGAGCTCCATGTTCGAGAAGACCTAAAATAAGTAAAGGACAATATTTGTTTCCTTTACCAAAAACACTTAGGTCTTTATGAATTTCCTCTTACACTATTTTTTTTTCCATTGTTACAAAGGAAGTTAAATAGAAATCCATGCTTTTACTTACTAGATTTCTCCTCCCCCCCCCCCCCCCTTTTATGTGGTCTATATGTGCTTGAATGTTGCACAAGTCCACTCGTAGTAATCATAAAGACCATTTTTCTGTTATGATACAACTTCAATCCTGCAGAGGGTATGACAAGAAACTATAGGAATTTTGTGGCTAAATAGTTGTGGGATGCATACTGACATAAGTGGCTTGAATTTCATGTCCTTTCACAGAGAATTTGTATGATGTATTTGTGAACATCAGAGATGATGAAGCTGAACATTGTAAGACAATGAAAGCTTGTCAGACTCATGCAAACCTTCACTCTCCTCATTCATATCAAGATGATGGCTTTGAAGATATGCCTGGTTGTATAATTCCTGAAGCAAATTGTAAAGGTATTGTAGACTGTATAAAGATATCTTTTACATCTTCTCAAGTAACGCAAAACAGAGACATTTGAGAGAAATAGATGATGATCTCGTATGAAAATTACACATGGTGACAGATGTATAGACAGAAAGAAAATTACATAGCTCCAATAGATGCCTTTGATTTGTAAACGAAGTTTTTGTGTTAAAGCCTTAATTCAGTTTGAATATTTTCCCATGCTTGAAAGAAAGGTTTCCTGTTGGACGTGATTGGAGCCTGTGTAGCACAAACAGCGATAGGTTGATGGTGATTTCATTTCTGGTGGGTATAACTAATAGTGGCCTTTTCAGTGTCAAAATTTTGTTGAGGGAGGGAACAAGGCAACTTTTATTAAGGGCCAAAATATTGGAATTTGGCTTCTGTTTAAGGAATGGAGTGAATGTGGTTGGCTTTGCACCAATTTGGTTATTCTGAAATGGACGAGCAGGTCTTTAGCGGATGAAGTCATTCTCTTTTCAGTTCCCAGAAATAAATAATTTACTAGAATCTAATGCATATGGCAGACTATGTTCAAACGGGGTTACATTCGTTGATGGTTAGATTGCTCTGATGAGTGCGTGCCGTGTTCCAACCTCCAACTGGAAATCTTTAGGCTAGAATTGCAGTTCCGGCTTGGAGCAATCAATTTCACCTTAAATAAATCAACTTCACATAGAGCCTGCCTCGCAATCCATCAGAATTTAGTAGCAACTAGACATATAACATGATTTTGAAGGGTTATCTCACAATCGCTGGGGGATGCAATACGCATCTTTCACATGACACAAACATTAGAATTGTGATCCTGAGGCGCCGCCACAACTACAATAAGCTCTTCATGGTCATATTATCTGGATTCGGACTTCTCAACTTCATGGATGACCATTGCCGCTAATGAAGGAACGCGTAGCCATGGTTAGAAAACTGAGGGTGAAGTAGTTGGACGATTTACTTAAAAAACCTGAAGTCTGAGGCAGGGATGGAGTGGCCGAGATGAATTTTAGAGCTGAATCATTAGTTACTTTATAGATATTTTAGGCATCAAACCGGATGTTGAATTGATTTCAGGCTTAATTGAATGCTTGATTGGTTGATCATTGAAATTAAAATTAGAATTAATTTTGAGCGTGCAAATTACAAAAAGGACATTGCTACTAGCATCTTCTATCCAATTAAATGCAATTCCTTTATTTTTTTAAACTATTATTACATTTAAATTCTTATTAAAATTTAAATATTTTTCTGAACAATTTCGTTTTTTTTTTTGGAGTAAAAAAGGAAACAGTATTTCGTGAGTAAAATTTCGAGTAAAAAGCAAACCACTAACCAACTTGATGTAAACAAGTTTTATATTATAGTAGTAAGTAATATATATATATATATATATATATATATACACTAATTTTTGGCATATAAGTGATGCACATGCAATTTTTTTTTTTAAATTTTATTTTAATAACTAATTTTTTAATATTATGATATTAATGATAAATATTAATAATTTAATTTTGATTTTAGCATAATATAACTAAATTTTCATAAATTTTGATATAATTTTGATTTTGATAACTTTTGATTAAATTTTGGTAACATTTGATACAATTTTGATAACTTATAATAAAATTTAACCATTGATATAATTTTAGTAGTTTTTTTTTATAAAATTTTAGTAACCTCTTGATGTAATTTTAGTAATATTTTGATAAATTATGATATACTTTTGATAATTATTGATAAAATTTATATCATCATATTTAACAATAGATTCCTGTAAGAAGGTGCTAGTTTAATTTTAGTATAAGATAATTTTTTTTATACAATAACATTATTGTTTCATTCAAATTTAAAATATTTTTCACTAAATTTTTTTATTAAATAAATTTATGATAGATTTATCCTAATATCCCAAGATAAAATTTCTAACTTTATTCCGATAATAATCAAGATTCAATTTTGGACAACTTCAAATATTAAAAAATTTATCAAAGACTGACAATTAAGTTATCATTGATTTACTATTATATTATCAACGATTTACTATTAAGCTATCAATGATATATTGCTGAATTATTAATGATTTATTATTAAATTAGTATTGATTTACTACTAATTTATGAATGATTTACTATTAAATGATAACTGATTTACTATTAAATTGTTAATAATTTATTACTAAATTACTGATAATTTGTTATAAAATTATAATTGATTTACTATTAATTTATCAATAATTTACTATAAAACTATTAATGATTAACTAATTTGCTACTAAATTATCACTTATTTATAATTAAATTATTCATAATTTACTATTATGTTATCAATAATTTATATCTAAATTATTAATGATTTATTATTATTATTATGCATTTACTACTATTTATCATTGATTTACTACTTAATTTTTGATTATTTACTACAAAATATCACAAATTTATTACAAAATTATCATGATTCGTTATCAAGTTGTCATTAATTTATATTAAATTATCCATAATTTACTATTAAGTTATTATTGATTAACTATTAAGCTATTAATTATTAATTACTACTAAATTATATTAATTTACTTTTAAGTTTTTAAAGATTAATTGTAGACACCAAATTTATTCGGATTTTAATTAATAGTTCTCAGGCTATAGGACCGAGACTCGATTTCAATTCAATTGAGCTTCAGGCCCGATTTCAATTCGATTGGGCTTAAAGTTTGATTTCAATCAGGCCCAAAGCCCATTTTGTTCTTCAGGTTCAGCCTACCTTTTATTTTTTTATTTTATTAAATTAAACAAAAATATAAAAAAAATACAAAATACAAAATACAAAAACAAAAAAAAGGAGTTGATGCCAGTGGTGCCTTGCATGACACCACTGGCCACCCACCCCTCTGATCACCCATCATTCTAGTCACCCATACCCTGTAAACTTTGTCCACCCCATCAGCACTCATGAACCACCACGCCCTATACTCCTAACCGTCGTGCCCTACTACTGTCGGATAAGACAGAAGAAATAAAAGAGGTAAGGAGCTCGTGCTTATATCCCATGCCGTCCCTGTGCCACTCACTCAGGCACAGGGCACGATCGGAGTTCTATAAATAAAGCTCCTGGCCAAACCCAAAAAATGAGAGGGAGGATCGAAAAAAAACTGCCAAAAAAAATTTTCAGAATAAAACAAAAAAATGTTCTGTCAAAAAGGATACACTGCCAAAAAAAAAAGTTTTCTGTCAGAAAAATTACAAAAAAATATATTAAAAAAATCAACTCAATCCCCTGAAACAGGGAATCTAGCGCCAAGATTACCTGCAAAAAGGGAAGCAAAGTCAGTAAAAAAAAGGTCAAAATACAAAAAAAAAAATTTAACCGAATCTTTCATGCCAAATCTGTGCAATTTGGAGCCATTTTTCGTAAAACTGAGGCCATAAGGAGTTTTTTGAGGGATTTCGAAATTTTTTGGCATCAACAACGGTGGTCAAAATTCATCGGCGACGAGGAACACGACGGCCATCACGACGGAAGGTCACCAACCCCAAACCGGCCTAAAAAGAAAGGAAAAAAGAGAAAAAAAAATTTTGAGGAGAGAGGAAGAAATGAGCTGAAAAAAAATTTTAGGTTTTTATAGAAACTGCCAAAAGTCAAAACGACGCTGTTTCAATAAGCGTCAAAACGATATCGTTTTAAGCATCTAAGATCCGCGCGTCAACCCGTCGACAAACTCGGGACCCTCGAAACCAACTCGACAATCGACCCGACTCACCCTTTGACCTTGACCGATCTAGATAAACCATACCAGACCAAACCAGATCACGCTGACCCATTGAATCACTGAAATCGAACCTAACCGCAGGACCAAATCGGACCCTGCATTGATCGAACTGTTGACTGGTCTGGTTTAGGTAAAAAAAATTTTTTTTGAATTTTTTGAATTTTTTTAAAATATTGTTTTTGTTATTTTAAATTTTGTTATTAATATTTATACATATTAAAATGTTTAAATTTGCTAGAATAAATTTTTTTTGTTTTATAATATTAACAAATAAAAATAAAATAATGAAATATATAGTAAAAAATTGTGATAATTTTGTTATTTTTAAAATAACTCTTATAAAATAATAAAAAATAAGAAAAAAAGAAATGTTTATCTAACGATGAGATTCAAAGGTACTCCGAGTAGTGATACTTACAAAATCTCTAGGTGAGAAGATTTTTTTTTAAACAATACCAGTGTATTAGAGTATTTATAAAAAAATTTTAAAACAATAAAAATTTTCTTTTTTTCTTATAAAATAATAAATAAAAACTAATTAATAAATTAAGAATAAATAATAAAAATGAGAAAAAAAAAAAGAAATTTATCCAATGATGGGATTCTAAAAGTATTCTGAATATAGATGCTTTGAGAACTCCCTAGGTGAGAAGATATTTTTTAAATATTACCAGTGTATTGAAATATTTATAGAAAATCTTCAATATAATAAAAATTCTTCTTTTTTTATTTTTTTAAACGAAAATATTCATAAAAATTAATAAAATTTTTTAAAATAAAAAACAAGATGTGCGTATCAACATGTCATTATTTGCATCGCATAAATGACATAATTTTTACGAAAAGTAAATTTGGACATCCGATGATGAGATTCTAAGGTATTCCGATAAGCGATGCTTAAGAAATTTTTAGGTGAGAAAAAGTTCTTCTAATGTTACCAACGTACTAAAATATTTTAAGAATTATTTTAATAAAAGGGTTCAAATTTATTTTTCTTGAATTAAACTTGAATAATAAATATGAAATAAGTTTTTTTCTTAAAAAATAATTTCTAATAAATGAAAAATTAAAAAATTATTATTATTATTATTATTTTAATATCAAAAATAAAACTGTTTTTATCAAAATCAAAGGATAACACATAGTTAAGTGGTACCGTTTTTAAACGGGTGCTATGGGGTGCTAATCTTTCCTCACACGTAATCGACTCCCGAACTCAGACTGTTTCACAGACCATAAAATTATTTTTTTAATAAATTTTAATTAATCTTATTAAAAGGATAAATTTTAATAGGTGGCCAATCGCATCTAGCCAAAAAAGATTGGTGGCGACTCCATTTTTTGTTCTTTTATTTTTGTTTCCAAATTCGTCAAGCAGTTTCAAAACCGTTACAACAGCTTAGCAACTCCACCAGGGACTCCTTTTATTTTCGAGAGTCAGGCCAAAATTAACTACGTGATATTCTTAAATTTTGATTTAAATAGTCCTAATTAGTTTCTTAGATTTTTATTTTTCACTTTAAAAAAAAGCAAAAAAAATTGAAAAAAAAAAAGAAAATCTCACACATGTTTATTTTACTATGCCTTTTATGCTTTATTTTTCTGTATATATTACTCTTGATAAATTAGGATATACTTGCACGTATAAAGACATAATGCATCTCATACATGAGCTCTATACCCGGACTCCGTCCCTTATAGGAGGAAGTAGAGTATCTATGCCCTCGTGAGATGATAACCTCCGCAATGACAGGCGAAATACTTCTACTTAAATTGAATCATTTTCGTTCGTAACCTGTAATGGTGAGGATTGGGGTACCTCACTAGTCTAGGGTGGACAACAGTGAGGAACAATTTGGGAACTTTAAGACACGTGTCAATCTAAACCTAGCATGTAATAAGCCTAGGAAACCAGCCTTAGGTAGAGCTTCATCCACCTTCTTGTAGGAAATACCTGAGAATAAAAGTTGTGTAATACAAAACAAAAAAAAATCTCAAAACTCAAAAAAATATTTTTCCTCAAACCGTATCCTCACACTAACTCAATTTTATTTCTTTTTTTTTTCTTTTCCTTTTTTGCATTAATCATATCATATAGTTCTGCATCGAGATATTTGCTTTATGACATATTTCTCCTAAGAAGTTTTCATGGATCCTATAGAATTACAAATTTGCTTATCCTCAGTCAATATCCCATGTGAGCCGTATAATGAAGTACATGTTTAGTTGAAAAAAGCTCAACAAAAGAATGGAGATTGCTTGCCTATCGATTATATGTCTAAGTTACTTGAAAAGGTGCATTTGGATCTCACACAGAATGATTTAGAAGATTTAGCCATCATATGGGGTTATTAAATGAAGAAAGAAAAGAAAGCTTTTGTAAGAAGTATGGATAGATTGCATCCCTCATTCCAGTAGTGATCGATAAATAGTTAGTTTGGACAGCTACACAATTTTAGGATCTATCCTATAGATGCTTCATTTTTAATCAAGAAGATTTGGTGCAAAGTAATTTGTTCTTACTATTCATGACCTAGTTCAGGTAGAATTCATTTACGAGAAATCAAATCCACCAAGAACCTCGAAACAATTGATCCAATCATGGAAGAAAATGTGAAGAATGAGATTAAGACCTCTCATCGATAAAGTCACTCCTGATTATCATATTTGGAAAGCAAAATAGCCTAAAGATATAGTATTTTCTCTTGATAATAGCTCACATCAATCGGCTAATCTTTCGACAGAAGTGCAATTATAAAAAATTGAGCTTGTCAAGAAAGAATTAGAAATTGAAAAAGAAGAAATAAGAAAAAAATTTAAGACTTCATGAAAAGGTGGAACAGTTGAAATATGAAACAGAAATATAATGGAACAGATTGACAAATATCATAAAAGAACGAGATGTGGCCAGCAATGATTTGAAATATCTACATTAAGAAAATAAGATATTACGAGTCTAATTCAAAATCAAAAAAGTCACCAAGTCTTACCTTAGTCGGTAACGTGAAATGGATGAGCTCCAAGAGAAAATGAACTAATGAAAAGGCAAAGCTCAAGAAAAGCAAAAGGAGGCCACCAGAATTTCTCAAGAATGTCAGAATTGAATGGGGTTATACTCTACAGCTTTGACAAGATTGGTGGAATACCAAAAAAAAGAGAAAAGATTAAAAGCCATACTCACAAAAAAGAGAAGAAAGCCTTTTGAAGTATTGAATGAAAAAAAATCACTTCACCAGGTGATCCAAGGGTTAGAAATGCAATTACAAGACCACAAGAGCTATATTTTAGTAATAATAGATCAGTGGCATAGAAGGAAAAAAGATTGAATCTTCACATGTGATTCAGAAAATGGATGCTCACATGAAATGAAAAGTAAAAAGCTTAGGGAGGCAATAATACATAGAACACCTGACTAATCAAGTTTATAAAACAATAAAAAAAGCATGGGAGACGGTTGAAAATGTAAAAGTGTTAAGAAGAGAAGTCAATCCCATAGGAAAATATGGACAGCGCCTAGTAAACTTTTTAGATGAGGCAAATGACCATTATGAACAAGTCAAACGCTTCTATGGATATAATTTTAGGATAGTAAATCTCATGTAATAAAAGTTGTATGGAATCAATAAAATTTTTAGTGTTGAAATTCGTCTAAGAGTAAATATCTCCCACTTGCATTCATGCTTTATGTACATCATTTTCATAAAATAAATGAAAATAAAATTTTCAACACATGACATTTTGATTTTTTTTTTTTCAAAAAAACTTTGTGGTAATAAAGTTTCAAGAATAGCTCACCTATTAAAAATTTTAACCCAACCTACTCGTCATTCATACAATACTAGGACTCAAACAAGAATCATGAAGCAAAAACAAGCCAGTCGATTTAAGAGAATCGAGAAAGTTCATGAAGAACTAATAGGGGATCTTAGTATAATAATGGATATGCTCAAAAAACTTGACAAGGGAAAAGCAGTGAAAAAAAATCTTAGCTTTCAAGAGCAATCACCATATATGGTAGATTCTGTTTACCCTCGAAGGTTTGAGCCATAATCGACCCAACTTTCTCAAAGAACTATAATACAAATTCTTACTTTTGGTGGATATCCCAATCTTTATCTAGAAATGACATCTACACCTGCTTCAGGATAATTTTAAAATTTTGTTAATCCTGTTATAATAGAAAAATCACCTGAGCCAATCTTAATCCCTGACTTGGATGATCCTAATAAGAGAGAAAAGCTAGGAATGAAGACACTCAAGAAAGTAAAAGATACTAGTGCCCAACAGAAGATGAAGGTATTAGAAGAAAGACTTAGAGCTGTAGAGGGAATGAATTTTTATAACTCCACGGATGCAGTTGACCTTTGTTTGGTCCCAGACATGATTATTTCACCTAAGTTTAAGGTCTCTAAATTTAAAAAATATGATGGCATGAAATGTTCAATGACTCATATCACCATGTATTGTCATAAGATGATAGCATATACTCGTGACGAAAAGTTGTTGATGCATGTATTTTAAGATAATCTTATAGGATCTGTAGTCAAATAGTATGTTCAACTATATATGACTCATATTCATTCGTGGCAAGAGCTCACAAGGGCATTTCTTACATAATATTAGTATGTTAGGGATCTAGCTCTAGATCATCTATCTTTACAAGACATGAAAAAAAAAGTAACTGAGAGCTTTAAAGAATATATACAAAGATAGAGAGATATGGCCGTATAAGTACAACTTTCTTTCATCGAAAAAGAGATAACTGTTTTATTTGTGAATACTCTAAAAGCATCGTACTATTAAAGATTAATAGGTAATGTAACCAAAAACTTTACAGATATGATGATATAGGGTGAGATTATCAAAAACGCCATAAAGAATGACAAGCTCGATGCAAAAGAGATGAGTGGAGTAAAAAAAGATGGAGTTTTAAAAAAAAAAGAGAATGAAGCTCAAGCGGTAAACTATGTGGGGTAACAGTTCAAAGGTTTCACACCTTACCCTACACTAGTATACCAAACCCATTACCCTCTCATAAATAATATGATATCAATTTCTCATCTATATCAGCCATACCAGCCATTACCATAACTAGCTTATCCACTTTAGTTTCAACCATCTTTTCGGACACCCACCTATTCTTACAACTGTCCTACTAGTCCTATTAGACCAGAATGAAGATCTAGTAATGGTCCAAGAGCCCTAAGAAATACCCAAGAAAAACTCACCTTTGACCCTATTCTTATGACATACACAGATTTGTATTCCCTACTTGCTGAGAAACATTTACTTGCTCTTGTTATTGTTGAACCTTTGAAACCTTTATTTTCTAAATGGTATGATCCCAATACGTATTGTGATTATCATTATGGAAACTCAAGTCATTTCACTAAGAACTGTACTGCTTTGAAGCGTAAAGTGCAGGGGTTAATCAATAAAAAAATGTTAAATTTTGAGACCAATCAATAAGAGACTCTAAATATTAATGAGAACCTTCTACCGAACCATACCAGATCATCAATAAATGCCTTAATTGATGAGCAAAGAAGCCACAAAAAAGAAAAAATAGATGAAGTTAAGACTCTGATGGCTAAGTTGTTTGAAGTCTTAGTTAAGGTCGATATGTTGAAGTCAACAAAACCTTCGAATTACTTTGGAACGATTAACTCAACCAAAAGCAGTAATTATCACAAAGATGCTTTGGAACATTTTATCGAGAGTTGTCACGAACTCTATCAAAGGGTGCAGAAGTTAATGGATATGGGTCAGATAAAGTTTTATGAAGAAAGAAAAGAGTTGATTAAAGCTGAAGTGTCTACTATTGATTCAAAGAATAAGTTTGTGCGTAGACCAATAACAATTTATTATGATGAGAAGTCAACACCAAGGCCAGAAAAACTTATCTCTCGATCAATAGTGACAATTAAAGTTCCTGTCCCTTTTTCATACCAGAATAACAAAGCAGTATCATGAAAGTATGATTGTGATGTCATAGTCAATCCAGATACTACGAACATAATAGATGTAAGAGGTATAACTCGAAATAAAAAGTGTTATACTCCAGAACCTTTAGAGAAAGTCAGAAAAGAGAAAGCAAAAATGAAAGAGAAGAGAAAAGTCAGAATAATCATGTTGTAGTCTCAGAAAAAAAATGTCAGAAGTCGATCTCTGAGAGTGAAGCTTGTGAATTTCTAAAGTTAATAAAATATAATGGGTATACCGTGGTAGAACAGCTTAACAAAATGTCAGCTAAAATTTTGCTATTAGTATTATTGCTAAGCTCAGAGTCACACCGTAATACTCTACTGAAAGTGCTCAATCAAGCATATGTGTCTAATAATGTATCCATTAAGTACGTAGAACAGCTTGTTGACAATCTGACAATTTTAAACTATATTTTTTTCAGTGATGAAAAAATTTTTCCTGAAGGTCAAAAAAGTACCAAGGCTCTTTATATTACTATAAAGTGTAAGAGTCATATAATGGCTAAGGTTTTGATCGATAATAGCTCATTCATCAATGTTATACTTATGACTACTTTGGTAAAACTCCTTATTGATGGATCTTATATGAAGCTTAGTCATATGATAGTTCGAGCCTTCGATAGGACCCAAAAAAATGTGCTGTGAGACATAAAAATGCCATTATAGATTGGTTCGTGCACTTTCAATATGAAATTCTAAGTTATGGATATCTCTCCCTCGTACAGTTGCTTATTGGGTAGGTTGTGAATTCATATGATGGGTGCTGTTCCATCTTCATTACATTAAAAAGTCAAATTCATTATTAATAAAAAATTAACATGTATGGTAAGGGAAAAAAATTTACTGGTAACTCAATCAGTAAATACTCTTTATGTGGAATCAACAGATGAAGCACTAAAATATTTTTATAGATCTTTCAAGATTGTTAATGCAACCATATGGCTAAAAGATCTAAATTATATTCATCGCACCTGTCTATGACTACTAAAATGATCATTAAGTAGCTCATTAAAATGGGATGATAACCTGAAATTGGACTAGAAAAGAACCTGCAAGGAATCATAGAGCCACCAACAGTATATGACAAGAAAGACAGATTCAGTTTAGAATATAAGCCAATAAGAAGGGACAGAATGAAAATAGTGAATGAGAAAAAAGATAAGAGGACGACTAATCTTGGGGGATATGAGCCAGAGTCAAAGTCTATGGTCATTCCATACCTCTATGATTCTTTTGTTTGAGAGGATATATTTACCTAGATTTGCTTGGAACCTTAAATGCAGGATTCGTGAAAGAGTTTTATAAGCTGACCATCAAATGATGGATGATGAAGAAAAGAATAGGCGAGATGAAGAGCTATTTGTGCACCTTTGTCTTTCAAAATTTGAGCTAAATAACTGGAGAGTTGTAAAGCTACATGTTGTCTTTAAACCTTCTAAAAAGTAATGTATTGTGAAACTTTAAATTCCTAATTATTTTTATGAGCATTGGGTGATCTTTTATGATGTCTTTATGTTTGTCATTTTAATAAAAAACTTAGAAGATGCATCCATATTTCTTCTATTATTTTCATTTTCATTTTGCTTTCTATTTTTTCTTTCCATCATTTTCTACCATTCCACTTTTGTGTGCCAGTATTCACTTCATCTTACCCTTTGTAAGGTCTCAAATAATAAACACGAAGATAATCATGGCAATAATCTCAGATTTGATTTCGAAAACTTAATTCATGTTGACCAACTTGATATTAAAAAGGATTAAGATAACTACACACTGTCTCATGATTTGTTAAAATTAATAGAATATGAAAATAAGCAAATTGAACCCTATCAAAAATTATCGAATTAGTGAATTTGAGAGGCAGTGAAAACAAAAGAGAGGTCAAAATTGGTATATCCCTTTTACCAGCTGAAAGACAAAAGCTAGAAGAGCTACTCTAAAAATATATGGATGTGTTCGAGTGGTCTTACCAAGATATGCTAAGACTCAGCACTATTATTATAGAGCATAAGTTGCCTTTGAAACCAGAATGCAAATCGATGCAACAAAAGCTAAGGTGCATGAAGCCAAAAATGCTGCTGAAAATTAAAAAGAAAGTGAAGAAGTAATTTGATGCTAAATTTTTAGAGGTAGCAAAATATCCTGAATAGGTAGCCAATATAGTGCTAGTTCCCAAGAAAGATGAAAAAATGAGAATGTGTGTCGATTATCGAGATCTGAATAGGACGAGTCCCAAAGATAACTTTTCTTTGCCTTATATCGATACTCTAGTAGATAATACTATTAGGCACTCCATATTTTCCTTTATGAATGGCTTCTCAGGCTATAATTAGATCAAGATAGCTCAGGATGATATGGAGAAAACCATATTTATGACTATGTGAGGGACGTTTTATTACAAAGTCATGCCTTTTAGGTTAAAAAATGTTGATGTCACTTATCAAAGAGCAATGGTGACTCTCTTTCATAATATGATGCATAAAGAAATAGAAGTATATAAGGATGATATGATCATAAAATCTCATAAAAAAAAGGATCATGTAGTCAATCTCAAAAAGTTGTTTGACAAGTTGTGAAAATTTCAACTGAAGTTGAATTCTGCTAAATGTACATTTTGTGCCAAATCAAAAAAATTATTGGGCTTTATGATTAGTGAAAGAGGAATTGAAGTGAACCCGAATAAAATACAAGCCATCCAAAACTTATCTCCTTCTCGTACCCCAAAAGAAGTGCGAGGTTTTCTAGGGAGATTAAACTATATTGCTCGTTTCATCTCTCAACTCACTTATAAGTGCGATCCTATTTTCAAGCTTCTTAAAAAACATGATCCAGGAGAATGGAATGATAAATGCCAAGAAGCTTTTGATAAGATCAAAGAATACTTATCAAATCCACCTGTGTTGGTGCCACCAATCCTAGGAAAACCTTTGATTTTGTTCTTAACAGTGCATGAAAATTCAATGGGATGTATTCTAGGGCAAAGAGATAAAACTGACAGGAAAGAATGAGCAATTTACTACTTGAGCAAGAAATTCAGTAATTACAAGTCCAAGTATTCATCATTAGAAAAGATGTGTTGTGCATTGGCCTGGACAGCTCGAAGACTCTGACAATACATGCTTTATCATACCACTTAGCTTATAGTAAAATTGGATCCTATTAAATATATCTTTGAGAAGCCTTCATTGACAAGAAGAATAGCGCAATGGCAAGTTATGCTTTTAGAATATGATATTATTTATGTGACTCAAAAGGCTATTAAAGAAAGTATGATAGTCGAGTTTCTTGTCAATCGTGCAACTAAAGATTATGAGCCAATGAAATTGAATTTTTTTGATGAAGATATGATGGCCATTGAAGAAAATGAACATGTTAAGAAGTCCTTTGAAGATGTATTTTGATGAAGCTGCTAACGCTTTGGGTCATGGTATTAGGGCAATTTTAATATCTCCTGACAGGCATTATTACACAGCCAGGTTGAATTTTAATTACACAATTAATGTGACTGAATACGAGGCCTGTATTATGGGTTTGCAAGTGGTAATTGCAAAGAAAATAAAAATGTTGGATATGTTTGAAGATTCAGCTCTGGTCATCTATCAATTACGAGGAGAATGGGAAACAAGGAATTTTAAGTTGATCCAGTATCATAAATACATCTCTGAGTTGGTCAAACAATTTGAAAAAATTTAGTTCAAGCATCTACCTAGAGAAAAGAATCAAATTGCTGATGCATTGGCTACTCTAGCTGTAATGATTAAAATAGATGCAAATACTGAGATCTAACCTATCAAGCTGGATGTGAAGGATGAACCAGCACATTACTCAGGTGTCGAAGAAAAAATTGATGGGAAGCCATGGTATCATGGTATCATGATCTTATGCAATACATCAAAAGTCAACAATACCCAAAACATGTAACAAAAAATGATAAAAGAACTATCAGAAGGTTGGCTATGAGTTTTTTCTTAGATGGAGATATCCTCTATAAAAAAAGTCAAGATCAAGTGCTCTAAAGGTGTGTGAATGCAGCTAAAGCAAAGAAGATTATTGAAGAAGAGCATGATAGAGTTTGTGGGGCACATACAAATGGTCATATAATGGCAAGGCAAATTATGAGGGTCGATTACTATTGGTTGATAATGGAGAGTGACTATATTAATTATGCTAGAAAATGCCATAAGTGTCAAATCTATGCTGACAAGATCCACGCTCTTTCAATAACATTACATGTTTTGGCTCTTTCATGGCCATTATTTATGTGGGGCATGGATGTCATCGATCCCATTACTCCAAAAGCTTCAAATGGGCATAGATTCATCTTTGTGATGATTGAATACTTCACCAAATTGATAAAAGCTGCATCATATGTTAGTGTGACCCGATCTGTGGTATGCAAGTTCATAAAAAAAGAGATAATATGTAGATATGGGCTTCTAAAGATAATTATTTTTAATAATGTCAAAAACTTGAATAGCAAAATGATGAATAAAGTGTGCATTTAATTCAAGATCCATCATCATAATTTGACACAATATCATCCAAAGATGAATAGAGCAGTGGAGGCTGCAAACAAGAATATCAAAAGAATCTTGAAAAAAATGATTGATACTTATAAAGATTGGCATGAGAAGTTACTTTTTGCTTTGCATGCTTATAGAACATCAGTTCAGACATTTATTAGGGCTATCTCATTCTTTTTGGTATATGGAATGAAAGCTGTGTTATCGGTCGAAATGATTCCCTCGCTAAGAGTCCTAATAGAGGTAGAGTTAGAGGAAGCAGAATGGGTTCGAAATCGTTACGAGTAGTTGAACCTCATTGCAGAAAAAAGACTTACAGCACTATGTCATGGCCAATTATATCAAAAGAGGATGATGAGAGCATATGATAAGAGAATTTACCTTCATCGCTTTAGGGAAAAAGATTTAGTGTAGAAAAAGATCCTTCCAAATCAGCATGACAATTGAGAAAAATGGACACCAAATCGGAAGGGCCCGTACATGGTGAAAAAGGCCTTTTTTGGTAGGGCATTGATTTTGGTATAAATGAACAAAAGTGATTTACCTACTCCAATAAACTCAGATGTTGTAAAGAAATAGTTTGCTTGAAAAAAATTTAAAAAAAAAAGGTCAAAAAAATGATAAATGATAAATTATCTAAGCTAAAAACCTGAAAATGTGGCTTGAATTTGCAAAAGAAGCATCATCGAGAGATGACTTTACAATACAAGGGGCAAGTGTAGTTTGACAAACTCTGAAAAATCAAGGAAGTCATCTGATTTAGTTTTAGAAAAAGAATTTGAGAATATTTTGTTCATGATTATCTTATGATCATTCTTTGGACATCTTTGTTTCGACTCAAACATTTTTTTTGTCATGCACTTATTATCAGTCTAATGAAATATGCTATCTTTCTTTTGAAAATAATGCCTATCCATTCTTTTATTCTCATTTGATATTTTTGTTCACCGTACAAATAAGAGAAACGTGTGATTGTATTTTATTTGTCTTGAACTTAAAATGATGAAAAGAAACACAAACACGAAAGATCTCAGCATTACTTTTCTAAAAGTTAACAAAGACAAATGAAAAAGGTAAGATGAGACATTGATGGTGCAAACTTTTGAAGAAGAAAAATATTGTTAAAGAAGAATACAATAGTCAGATGTTAAGAACAGATTGATCATATGGCAATTTTATGGAGAATTCTAATAAAAGAAGCCAAAAGCAAGAGATTTGAGAACTTTTTTTTACTACAATGAATAATTTTAATCGCATTACATGCATTAAATTTAAAGCACTAGTACATGCATCCATGAGCAGTTATAATAAGGACAGTGACTTTTCATTTCCTAACGAAAAATAAAATTTTGATATTTGAATGAAGATAATAATCAAACAAAAGATTTCAAAAGAGAGAAGTTTACTTATTCAAAGATGAGAACTCAATTTGGAGAACGTATTGAATTTTTTTAAAGTTGTTGAGCCTCTGCTGAGATAAGCCTTTTTTAAGATGAAAATTTCTTTAAAGTTGTTGAGCCTCTGCTGAAATGAGTCTTTTTTTCAAGATGAAAGCCTCTGCTGAGATGAACCCTTTCAAGATGAGAATTTTTAAAGTTGTTGAGCCTCTACTGAGATGAGCCTTTTTCAAGATAAAATTTTAAAAGTTGTTAAACCTCTATTGAGATAAGCCTTTTTTAGATTTCAAATTTTCAAAAGTTACCGAGCCTCAAGTGAGAGGAGCATTTTCGATTTGATGAAAAAACTTTATGATTAGTTTAAGTTGAAAAAAAAAATCTCTTTGGATTCCAAACAAAATTGTTGTCTTTGGCATTGCCCTATTCTTGATTCTCAGCAATGTGCAAATAGGGGAATTGTAGACACCAAATTTGTTCAAATTTTAAATAATAGTTCTCAGGCTATCGGGTCGAGACCCAATTTCAATTTGACTAGGCCTAAAATTTGATTTCGATCGGACCCGAAGCTCATTTTGTTCTTTAGGCCCAACCTGCCTTTTATTTTTTTTATTTTATTAAATTAAACAAAATATAAAAAAAATACAAAAAAGAGAAAAATTACAAAATAAAAAAAAAACAAAAAAAGGGGGTTGATAGCAGTGGTGCCTTGCACGGCACCACTGGCCACCCACCCCTCTGATCATCCATCCCTCTAGTCACCAATACCCTACAAACCTTATCCACTCCATCAACACTCCTAAATGACCATACCCTGTACTCCTAACCACCGTGCCTTACCACTGTCGAATAAGATAGAAAAAAAAAGGACAAGGAGCTCGTGCTTGTATCCCATGTCGTGCCCTATGCCACTCACTCAGGCACAGGACACAACCGGGGCTCTATAAATAGAGCTCCGACCGAACCCAAAATAGGAGGAGAATGATCGAAAAAAAACTACCAAAAAAAATTTTTAGAAAAAAAAAACGTTATATAAAAAAAGATATACTACTAAAAAAAACAAAATTTTTTGTCAGAAAAATAACAAAAAAATATATAAAAAAAATTAACTCAATCCCTTTGAATGGGGAACCTAGCACCAAGATCACCTACAAAAAAAGAAGCAAAGTCAGTAAAAAAAAGGGGGTCAGAATACAAAAAAAAATAAAAAAAAATTTTGGCCGAATCTTCCAGGCCAGATCTGCGTAATTTGGAGCCCTTTTTTCGTAGAACTGAGCTCAGATCTAGACTCAAAAGGCCATAAAGAGTTTTTTGGTAGATTTTGAAAATTTTCAGCACTAGTGACGATAGTTGTAGTTCACCGATAGCGAGGAACACGACGACCATCACGACGGATGCTCACCGGCCCTAAATCGATTTGAAAAAAAAAAGAAAAAAAAATAATTTTTGAGAAGAGAGGAAAAAATGAGCTAAAAAAAAATTTCAAGCTTTCATAGAAACTGCCAAAGGCTAAAACGACGTCGTTACAATAAGTGCCAAAACGATATCGTTTTAAGCATCCAAGATCCACACGTCAACCTGTCGATCTGACCCGGGTCTGCAAAATCGACTGGACAACCTTACTCACTATTTGACCTTGATTGGTCCAAATAAATCAGACCAAACTGCATCGAACCGTCGAATCACCCAGACCAAACCGAGCTGTCAGACCAGACTAGACGTCGCATTGACCGGTCAGTTCAGGTAAAAATTTTTTTTTTAATTATCTGATTTTTTAAAATATTAGTTTTGTTATTTTAAATTTTGTTATTAATATTTATGCATGTTAAAATGTTTAAATTTGCTAGAATAAAATTTTGTTGTTTTATAATATTAACGAATAAAAATAAATAATGAAATATATAGTAAAAATTTGTGATAATTTTGTTATTTTTAAAATAACTCTTATAAAATAATAAAAAATAAGAAAAAAGAAATTTTTATCCGATAATGAGATTCAAAGGTACTCTGAGTAGTGATACCTACGAAATCTCTAAATAAGAAGATTGTTTTTTAAGTACTACCAGTGTATTGGAGTATTTATAAAAAATTTTCAATACAATAAAAATTTTTTTCTTATAAAATAATAAATAAAAACTAATTAATAAATTAAGAATAAGTAATAAAAAATGAGAAAAAAAAGAAAATTTATCCAATGATGGGATTTTAAAAGTATTCCGAATAGAAATGCTTTAAAAGCTCCTTAAGTGAAAAATATTTTTTAAATATTACCAGTGTATTAAAATATTTATAAAAAATCTTCAATATAATAAAAATTCATTTTTTCTTCATTTTTTTAAATGAAAAAATTAATAAAAATTAATAATTTTTTTTAAAATAAAAAATTAAATGTGCGTATCAACATGTCATTATTTGCATTGCATACATGACATAATTTTTACGAAAAGTAAATTTAAACTTTCGAGGATGAGATTCTAAGGTATTCCAAGAAGCGATGCCTAAGAAATTTTTAGGTACGAAAAAGTTCTTCTAATGTTACCAACATACTGGAACATTTTAAGAATTATTTCAATAAAAGGGTTCAAATTTATTTTTCTCAAATTAAACTTGAATAATAAATATGAAATAAGTTTTTTTTTTAAATAATTTCCAATAAATGAAAAATAAAAAAATTATTATGATTATTTTTTTAATATCGAAAATAAAACTGTTTTTATCAAAATCAAAAGATAACACGTAGTTAAGTGGTCTCATTTTTAAACGGGCGCTATGGGGGTGCTAATCCTTTCCCACAAGTAACTAACTCCCGAACTCAGATTGTTTTGCAGATCGTAAAATTATCTTTTTAATAAATTTTAATTAATCTTATTAAAAGAATAAATTTTAATAGGTGGCCAATCGCACCTAGCCAAAAAAAATTGGTGGCGACTCCATTTTTTATTTTTGTTTCCAAATTCATCGAACAGCTCCAAAACTGTTACGACATTAACTACTAAATTATAATTGATTTACTATTATGTTATTTATGATTTATTACTAAATTTATATTATTAAATTAAAACAATTTACTATTAAGTTATCCTTAATTTATTATTAAATTATCCTTGATTTATTATTAAGTTATCAAGTATTAACTAGAGGTATAATCGATTGAGTTCGAGCCGATACAGTATTAAACTTGAGCTCGATTTGAAATTCGAGGTTCAAAACTCGATTCAAACTCAATCGAATTTTATTTTTCTAACTCAAGCTCGACTTGAGATAAAAATCAAGCTACTCGAATTCGCTTGATCAGGCTAGATTAATATGTTAAAATAAGCTTAATTCTTATATTTGACAAAAGCTCAATTATTTGTATTCGAGCTCGAGCTTAAGCTCGAGTTCGAGATATTTTATTAATTAAAATAATAAAAATATATTTAAATATAAAAGTTCGATTAGGCTTGTGAGCTACTCGAGTAGAGTATAAGAATATTCAAACTCGACTCGATCGATGAGTCAAGCTACTTGAGCTCGAACTCGACTCGGTAATAGTTGAATTTGAGTTTTATTCGAATCAAACCCGAGTAGCTTACGAATACGAATGTATCATTTACACCCATAGTATTAACTACTAAGTCATCACTTATTTTTTATTAACATATCATTAATTTACTAATATGTTGTTATGCATTTACAACTATGAAATATGAAATTAGACCTAACAATTTTAAACACGACATAGTAATACGATACAAAAAAATTGTATATATGTTTTAAAAAATGTATTTCTTATTTATTCATATCAATACGAATTTTAACATGACACAATTTATGTCGTATATTTGTTGACTTGTCTAAACAAGTGACCCGACATGAATAACATATTTAATTTAATCTTGTCATACTAGCACACATGTAATATGTTTAATATGTTTAACACATTTTTATATTTTATTTAATTTAATATAAACATATAAAAATTATTTTAATTTTTAATTTTTTAATTATGATACTTAATTAACTATTTAATATCATATAAAAATTATTTTAAACATTTAATTATGATACTCATTTAACAATTATTATAAAATTATTTTTTTATATTAATAATATAAATATTAGTATTAGTCTTATAAATTATTATTTTATTCGTTAATCTTTAATAGTTTATCATTTTAAATTTGATACTAAAAATTAATATAGTTATATAATATAAATATAAATTTAAATATATGTATTAAATACATATTAAATGAGTATTAAAATTTTTTAATTTTTTAATATGTAATAACTTTTTTATATTATTAATGTGTCAAATTTATTATGTTGTAAATAATGGATAGTTTATAATTATTTATTATTTTAGTCATGTTCTTTTATATATTCGTGTTAATCATGTCTATTCGTGTTTATTCATATCGGTATTATTCGTGTTTATTCATATCGTGTTTAAATGAATTAATTGTATACGTATTAATTGTATCGTATCACATATAACACGTATATTAAACATGTCATATTCATGTTTATAATTTAAACACATTTTATAATTCATATAATATTTGTGTTTTAATAATTTGTGTCATTACACGTATCAAACATAACACGAAACACGATACACAGACATGGATTGCCAAGTCTATATGAAATTTAAAAGTCCATTAATAATATACGAGACAATTTTCTTTTTATATAATAAATTATTGTTTTATTCAAGTTTATAATTTTTCACAAATTTTTTATTGAATATGTTCATAATAGGTTTATCCTAATCCCTAAAATGAAAGTTTTGACTCTATTTCTACTAGTACTCAGGGTTCAGCTCCTAGCAACTTCAAATATAATAAAAGTTATTAATGATTGACAATTAAATTATCCATTATTTATTACTACTTTATGAATAATTTGCTATTAATTTATAAATGATTTTGTCATTAAACTATGAATGATTTACCAATAATTGTTGATAATTTACTATAAGTTATTGATAATTTGTATTAACTGATTTATTACTAATTTACCAATGATTTACTAAAAAGTTATCAATAATTAATTAATTTACTAATAAATTATTATTGACTTACAACTATGTTATTAATAATTTACTACTATGTTATAGTGATTTACTATTAAGTTATTAATTTATCACTAAATTATCAAAGATTTACTATTATATATTTATATATTTATTATTATATTATCATTGATTTACTACTTGATTTTTAATTATTTATTACAAAATTATCACTAATTTACCACTAAACTATCTATGATTCACTACCAAGTTATTACTATTTTAGATTAAATTATGGATGATTTACTATTAAATTATTATTGATTAACTATTATGTTATTGATGATTTCTAATAAGTTATATTGATTTACTTTTAAATTTTCAATAAATAACTACTCAATTATCAATTATTTCCTACTAATTTATAATTGATTTACTACTTAGTTATTTATTATTTACTACTATTAATTAATTACTATCAAATTGAAATTGATTTACTATTAAATTATCACTAATTTACTATTAGGTTATCATTAATTTATTACTAAGTTACTAATAATTAACTACTAAATTATCACTTATTTTTTGTTAAGTTATCCTTGATTTAATAATATATTGCTATGAATTTATAATTATATTATAATTGATTTAGCATTAAAGTATTATGCATTTATTGTTATATTATTATTGATTTGCTAAAAAATTATAAACTATTGACTACTAAATTATCATTCATTTATGTTATTACTAATTTATTATAAAATTATCAATTATTATTATTAAGTTATACTAATTACATTTAAGTTTTCAATGATTAATTATTAAGTTAGTAATTATACACTACTATATTATTATTGATTTATGTATATCAAAAAAAAAAATACGATATACATTAAATAATGAAATTCGTAAAGTAGAGAAAGAAAGAAGAAAATTTTCAAATGCAAAATGACTTGAAAAGCATGAGTAATACTTTTAATTTATGATCAATAATTTAACATGTAATAATAAGTTAAAATTATAATTTTTTATTCTAATGCAAGTATTGAAATTAAATTAAATAAATATATACAATATACATTAAGTCAACATTTCTACGATATTCTTCAAAATTTTTGGTTCATGATAAAATAATGCATATTAAGATAAGTTTTATTAATGATTTGATTGAATTATTAGTGTATATATTTTCATATCTATTAGCAAAGTATAATTGCATATAAAAAATTGAAAATTTTAAAGTGTTATATCACTAAAGGAAATAATAAACTTTGCCTTATGTTTTTATCTTTAAGTATATAATTTTGGGTAAAAATTTTGTTATATATGTGATAAAAATAATGAGAACAAATTTATTAAATAAAATTTATAAAAATTAAACAAACCATAATTTTAAAAAAATATTAAATTAACAATAATTACCTTTGTATTCTCCATAAAAATTTTCTTCTATTAAACAAAAGAATGGTATATTTTTAATTATTATTTTATTGTTATTACCATCATTTAAAATAACTTTTTTGATATTTTGATAACTTTTTCATTTGGAAAGAGTAAAAAATATTATAAAGGGTTATAACAACTCAAATAATATTTAATTCTATGCTTTCTTCCTAAATGAGTATAAATTATGGTATCTCTTTCAAATGAAATATTTGAATTATTTCCCTTAACACATAAAACAGTAACTTGATAAACAAATGAACAATTATACACTTGTTGATTTAGATTAACATTTTTGCAATATTAATTTCAAAATTCTCAAAAAAATATTTATCTTTTAATATTTTAAGAGTTTGATGTAAGAATTTTCTTCTCGAATTATTATTATTATCTCAATCATTTTTGCACTTAAATTTTTATTGTATTATATTCTCATTTTATTTTGAAATTTATTATCGGTGTCATAAAAGTATAGCTAAAATAACATGAATTAATCAATTCAAACTTGAAATAATTTAAAACTCAAATTGAGTATACATAAAATTTTTATTCATTTTAAATTTTAATTTAATTAAAAATAATATAATACACATAATTATAAAAATGAATTAACTTGGCTCAATTTCAATTAATTTTAAAAGTCAACAATTTAGTAGTTATTTAAAACTTGAAATAATTGAATATAACCAAAATCCTAATTGAAATAGTAACTTAATGAAAATCTATTTTTTTCTTCTTCTTCAATGTTTTATTTTTATTATCTTTATAGTTGAATTAATTAATTAATTTAAAAAAATTTTCTAAAATAAAATTGTAATTATAACTAATTAACTATACTTTTTTATTTTGATTTAGAACGATTTGAATCTAGTTTTTTAAATAAAAAGAAACATGCATCAGTTATGGAGTCAAACTTACTTAGTTGCATAAGTAAATAATTGAGTACATTATGAATAGAAATAGATGATAAAACTTAACTCAACCTAATAGGTTGCCAATTTTAAGTCTAAAATTTAATTCGAAATTATGAAAAGTAAAAATTCAAAATGATTTAAATACTAAATATTACACAATTAAATAAAGATCTATCAAATAAATATTGCTAATGTATACTTTAAATCATTTTTAAGTATAATTAAATTATAATTTCTAATAATATTTTTATATTAAATGTAATAATGATTATTAATTCAATGAATTTCAATTCTTTTGAACAAATATTATTTAATATGACAACCTTAAAATTGTTGAGACAACAATGAATATTCTTACAACTGACATAAAGAAGAAAATGAAGAGTATATAATGTTTTCCAAATAAAAAAAGTTTAAAATTAATCCTAAAGTAATTTAAAACCAATACATTTCATTATTAAATGCAATAATGATTATTAATTCAATGAATTTCAATTCTTTTGAACAAATATTATTTAATATGACAACCTTAAAATTGTTGAGACAACAATGAATATTCTTACAACTGACATAAAGAAGAAAATGAAGAGTATACAATGTTTTCCAAATAAAAAAAGTTTAAAATTAATCCTAAAGAAATTTAAAACCAATACATTTCTATATTTTTCATTAAATATCATATAATACTAACCTTCTATATTATATGAAAAAGATGGAGTTATGTATAACCCATTAACTTTTCGTCTCATTTTTTACTTAAAATAATCTTTCATTGATACTTCAATTAATTGAATATAATTGTACGTTCTATGAATTGAAAGCTTAATTTTTTTATTTAAAAAATTTTATTATATAAAAATATTAAAATACATAATTTTAAAAATAAAATAAAATAAATTCCTAACCTTAGTACTTATCATATTTTATTAAGAAAATTTTAATTCTAAAAATAACAAACTTGTTATGTAATACTTACAATTTATAATGATTTCATTTTTAATATTAACAACATAAATTTTTGTGAATAAATATAATATTGGCATAAACATATTCAAAAGATAGTTCCAATGAATTTCATTATACCTTAAAAGAATCTAAAAAATCAATTAATTTTATTTCACTTGATAATTTTTTTCTTAAAATAATTCACATTAGGTCGTTTAACCACTTAGACAACAAAGAAAAAAAGTGAGCAATTTAATATAATTAAGAAAGATTAAATAATCTTGAGATAAAAATTAATTATATATAAATATATTAGGATAAAAGTTGAGAAAAAAATTAAATCAATTATTGTTTCAATTAGGATGAACAATTCTTATAGTAATTTGACAATACCTAATCTTGAGTTATTGGTAACTCCATCATTTGTTGAATCATTTAATTCTATAAGTAGAAAGTCTAATTAAAATGTTTAATGAATCATATAGTGCTAATTGTTGATGAAAGGGGTGCAATTGATTTGCATTTGATTTGAAATTAGTTTTTTTATAAGAATAATAATGATAAAATTTAAAAAAAAATACATAACAAAACTTAATTATAAAGGTCATACTAAAGTGTAAAAATAATATATTAAAAAATTATTTAATTATGTTATCAATAATTAAATGATCAACTTATAAAACATATAAATAATAAAATCATTATCATACATATGTAGTCAATATATTAAAACAAAAATTGAAAGGCAAAATATAAAAAAAATGCTTAAATTACTTAATTATGATTATTTTTAATGAATTTATTTATCAATATAAACTGTACATACAATTGTTTTTACAACAATTAAAGAAACAAATTTCATACAATTGTTTTATTCCTATGCACATTAACCTTTTATATCATTCTATTTGTTTTTTCATTTGATATGAAAAATCATTTTATTTATAAAAAAAGAGTTTAATAATAAAAATTAAATCATTTAAATTAAAATTTATAAAAAATTATTAATGGTATTTTAATCAGTTATTTTTAATATTTTTAGAATTTATTAAATGTTTAGTCAATCACTTTTACTATTTTTTAGTCTAATTATAAAACAAGAATTTAATAATAAAAAATTCATTTAAATTAAAATTTATAAAAAAATTACTAAAAATATTTTAATCAATCATTTTTAGAATTAAAATTTTAAAATTTTAAATAGTTTATATTCTCATAAACTCTATTTTTAATTTTAATTGATTTAAATTAAACACAAATAAATTAATAAAAGTTATATATTTAAGTATAAATTGTTAATTTAAAAATTTATAAAAATATTTAAGTGAATCACTATTAATTCTTTTAGAATTTACACTTTTATATATAAATAAATAGATAGATAATATGTGAAGATGAACCAATTTACATAGTATAATTCTTTTTTAGTTTCACTTTTTTTAATTATTAATTTTAATAAATTTAAGGGT
The DNA here is from genome assembly GCF_002303985.1 of Durio zibethinus. The sequence goes on along the minus strand of NW_019167982.1, from coordinate 12,447,486 downwards.
GAGATTAAATATTTTTTAATTTTTATTTGTCTCTCCTATCTTTAAATTTATTGAAATTAATATTTAAAAAATGTATAAAAGTTTTTAATTTTGTATTATGTAAATTAATATATATATATATATATATATATATTTATAAATGGGGAGAAACACGCGATCCACAGGACCCACACCCCACAGAAAAGGAGCAAAACTAACAACTGGGAATCTGGAAGTGTGACTTTAGAAACCAAAAACGACGCTGTTTTGGTCATGTCTGTTAAGGAGGCAAATGAACGAGGAAAAACGCCCGCCCAACGTGTTCCTTTTTCACCTTCACAAAGGCTCTCCCCCACCTTCCTCTCTCTCCCTTTCTTCTCTGCAAATCACTCCCTACACTACACTACAACAAACACAACATTTTCCTTTCTTTTCTTTCCTTCCCTCTCCTTTCCTCTAAACACTTGTTTTCTTTTACTTTTCTTTTCCTTTCTTTTCCTTTCTTTTGTACGGACACCACCTCGCCACACAATTAGCAAACCTACTTCATATTTCCTCATTCATCTACTGCACACTTAACTCTGACCTCAAATTCCTTTTCTTCAAAACATAAATAAAATTAAAAAAAAAAAACTCTGAAAAGAACAATTGTGAAAACATGGGAGAGAGTTCAATGGGCGGCGCACTTGTCCCCACCCAACTAAATCCGAACAACCACCTCAACCGGAAAGCACCGCTCCTTTGCCGCCGCCGCCAACTGCTCCACTTCCTCCTCCTCCATCTCCCCCTGCTGTGCCACCGTCCTCGGCAGAGGAAGAGCCTGCCGACGCTGACATGGACAAGGATATGCTGTGTCCAACATGCATGCAGATAATCAAAGACGCTTTTCTAACGACTTGTGATCATAGCTTTTGTTATATGTGCATTTTTACTCATCTTCCAAATAAGAGCGATTGTCCTTGCTGTTCTCATTATCTCACCAATAACCATATCTTCCCTGATTTTTTGCTTAATAAGGTTTGTTTGTTTTCCTTTTTCAATCTTGCTTGTATTTATTTATATCATTATTTAGGATGATCCTTAATTTGTTTGGCTCTTGAGAACTAGAATATATTTTAATCTTAAATAATTTTTAACGCAAAGGACATTGAAGCCTGATCAAAGAGCATCCGTATTAGCAATTTTATCACTCCATTATTACTACTTAATTGAATAATGACGTCATTATATGGATGCGAGGCTTTTATTTCGGTGTTGTTATATGATTTTCTACGCTCAAGTATCTATCGTCAATTGTAAGCTGTGTTGAATTGGAAAGCCTGCTTGCTTGTGTTATAGATTTCTTGTTTAGTGCAACTTTTACTGACTCTTACTTGGATGCTTGTATATATATTCCTAGTAAAGAGGTAGGAAAGATCAACATGATAAGTAACTGGATAAAACTTCTTTATTATTTTACTGCTCGGATAACTCATGTAGCTGACATTGCAAATTTATGTAGTATATGCTATTTGGCGGTTTTTTTTATATGCTTTAGTAGTGTTGCTATCCTGATTTATATAGACTTCAGTTTTATTAACATAATCTTTTACATTTTGTAGTTACTGAAGAAAACCTCTGCTCGCCTGTTAGCAAGGACTGCATCTACAGTACAACATCTTTGCCAAGCAATGCAGCAGGTCAGTTATACTATATTAGAGCATTAATTCCCTGAAACACTTATTATGATAGTGATTTTTGTGCTTAAATTGTATGTGGAACCTGATCAATTTGGTGATGTGGTTAATTATGTGTTTGTTTGAATACTTCACATTCATTAATTTAATGATCAATTACTAAGGATCATTTTTAATTCCCTAATAAATGGGATTTATCATTTGTCAATCTTGTTTAAATTTATTTGTAGATGCATTCTCTTTTCACCATGCATGTAATGATAAGTAGTTGATATCATTTAAAAGAATGACTCTCCTTGAGATCCTTAGACAGGGCTGTAAGGTGTCAGCCAAGGAGCTAGATGGCTTGTTGTCTCTGCTTGTTAATAAGAAGACAAAGATGGAGCATGAAGAAGCGGAGACAAATATGCAGATTCTACTTGACTTCTTGAACTGCCTAAGGAAGCAAAAGCTTGAAGAGCTTAATGAGGTCCTTGAACTTGAATTTATATGTTCCTGGAATTATAACGTTCGTCCAGAAAATACAAGTAGGGATAGAGTTCTCTAGTTGATAAACAAATTCCATGAAAGTTAAACCTGATTACATGAACTGCTAGTTGCTTGCAGAATCTGAACTCTTGACTGCAAGCTGTTAATAATATTGATATAAGAGAAAATGAACTACATAAGAATCAATAGTTAGGAAGGCATAAAATTATCATTTAAACAACCCTATAGAGATTGGATTCCTAAGTTTGTATTTTTTACTTTGATGGTACTTTGCTTTTAGAATGTTTGGCTTTAGGTCTATAATATTCCTTGGATGCATCTAGTTGTGCACCTTCACTTCTTTCATATACTTTCCAATTGGTTCTAAATTAATCTTTTTGCCTATCATTAGTCTTTTTTATTTTGGGGGGTGGGAGGATGGTCAGGGCAAGTTTTATTTTATATTTTGATTGATGGTCTTTTGTGTGTGTGTGTGTTTTTTAATTTTTTATTTTAGTGAAGATTCAAACTGATCTTCAATATATTAAGAAGGTTATAACTGCTGTTGAGAAATGTAGCATAGAATTGCATAGGGCAAAAGAGAGATGCCCTGTGAAACTGAGGATGCTTGCTGATGGTTCCTTAGTGGCAAAAACCTTGCCTTCATTTATTGATAAATATAACAATGGCATTACATCTGGTGCTCGCAACTTACAAGGCTGGATGGGTTCAGCAAGTTCACTGGGATTCAGAAGTAAGGATGCCCTCGGTGGGTCAGATTCAGCATACGATGCTAAGTCAGGATTGGCAGTAGCAAGAAAGAGGCAGGTCCATGCACAGGTTAGTTGCCTTGCTTATTTTCATATCTTGAACATTCCTGTTGCTTGGTGCAATGCTGTATTTTTTGGTGATAAATAAATGTGAGAAGGTCCATATATCTTGGTCCCACAATGAAAAGTGCATTAAGTATAAAAAACAATGAAAAGCGAATTTACTAACAGTCTTCTGGCGGAAGTGCATGCACACAAGACTTAATCATTCCATTGAGTTCGCATATTCATAATTGGCCCCTTGAAACATTTGATGGCTAGAAATTTTGTGTGTTTCTATTTGTGCTGGCATTCTGTTCACCAACTATTCTTAGAAGCTTTGTGTTCAAAAGATTTATGGAGCAATTGAAGACCTCTCGTTGTTGTTAGAGTTTCATTTCCCATATATTCTGTTTTCAGATAAATAGTCCAGTCAATCCTTCACAAAAGAATAGTTGATTTAAATTTACTCTCGTGGCTGAATTTTATAATTATTATCTCTTGCCACAGTTTAATGACCTAAAGGAGTGTTACTTGCAAAAGCAGCGGCATTGGACCAAAGGACTTAATAAACAGGAAGATAAAGATGCAATTACAATGAATAGAGATGGTTATAATCCTGGTCTTGAGGATTTTCAGTTAGTGATAACTGCTTTTACACGATATAGGTACATAACTTTTCCACCAGTGATTGCATTTCATAAAATTAATCTTTTTTTTTTGGGGGGGGGGGGGAAATGTTCTGGATCTTACTTTGTGACTGTTCTTTCCTTTTATGTAATATTTGTAGTTTTCTGCTTTAGATACTTATCTTTTATTTTTTCTGTTCAAATTAGTTGATTGAGGGTCATTGCTAAACTTAGGCATGGCGATATTTTCCACTCTGCTAAAATTGTTTCAAGGTGAGTCAAAAGTGTATCATTCAATGTATTTCTTCATATTCATGAGAGTCATTAACCAGTGGGAGTTGCACAAAGTTTGGGTCCTTTGGTTATGTTTTCTGAGACCTCTTTCCTTACAAAAAAAAAACGTGGTTGACTAATCTTGAGTTGACTTGTTTAATCATTTTTCTGTGGTTTTATCTGGTTAAATTATATAGTTAGACTTACTTGAAAAGTTGAAGTCTTGTGATCAAAGTTATGATCATATTAAACTTCCGTTCACAAAATTTTCCTCTCCCCCCGCATCTTTAGAATTTCTAGCAACTAGAATGAATGTGCAGTATAGAATTTGATCATGATGATGAGCTGTTTGCTACTGCTGGAGTGTCAAGGTGCATCAAGGTTTTCGAGTTTTCCTCAGTAAGCATTGGATGAATTTTAGGTTTGTTTAGTGGAGTTCATGATTTCTGAAGCTCTTACAATAGTGCAAACATTTTCATAAAGGGGATTCATAACCATCTAATCCTGTTTCGGTAATTTTTCAGAGCTTTGATTAACCTGATCAATTAATTCTTACCTGAACAGTATTAGCTGGTCATTTTTTTATGATGATGATGCATGCATTAGGGTCCTTTAATGGTAGTTCTGTTTTTCATTCACTGTTCAACGATTACCTATTTGGTCTTCTGCAGATTGTGAATGAACCAGCAGATGTGCATTGTCCTATTGTTGAAATGTGCACCCATTCTAAGCTTAGTTGCTTGAGTTGGAATAAGCGCACAAAAAACCATATTGCTAGTAGTGATTATGATGGTATGGTAACCGACTGGGACATAACAACTCGGCAGGCATGAATGATAACTCTTCATTTTTCTAGCCCCGCAATATAATTTTCATGCAGGTTGCTGTGCATAAGCATATTTACTATTGTGCATGGCTGCATGCTCCTGTCATCTACAGTTGCTTAATCTTCAATAAAATCGATCTTAACTTTACAGAGTTTGATGGAATATGAGGAACATGAAAAGCGAGCTTGGAGTGTTGGTTTTTCTCGCATTGAACCTTCAATGCTTGTATCTGGTAGTGATGACTACAAGGTAAAAATGATTTTCTGTAAAACTTGATTGTATTGACTGAGCTTCTGTTGCTGTGTATCTGAAAGAGATGAGATTGGCAATGCGGGGACTATGGTTAATGGCTGGTTAATGGTGAAAAGTAACTGGAGACTTGAGGCAAGGGGACTGTTGGTCTATTTTCCGTAATAGTCTGTTAAAGACATTTTAAATCACCTTTGTACTATCGGTTCTATATGAGAAACACAAGTTGCATTTTATAATTAAGCCAAATGAGCAATTAAATTAGATCCATTAAGCATGGTGTTGACAATTGTTAACTTCCAAAAGCTGGGCTTTGTACTTTTTATCCTGAGACTGAAAGCAAGCTGGAACAAATCTCTCAGAATGGTTTAGGTCTAAACTTGTTGTAATTCATGTTCTCAATAGATTACAGACTACAAAGTTCTGAGATGTGGGATCCCTGCAAAAACTGTTTCCAGCATGAGAACACCCTGTTACTGTTTCATAGAATAGCTATGTAGTTGTTGCGATGGATTTTATGTTTGTTAGTGAAGTCATTCAACCTACTGTTGGTCCACTAGACCAAGCTTGTACTTGATTTTGCAATTTAGGTTTCAGATTGTCTAACCCCATTTGTATTTGATAGGTCAAAGTTGGTGCCCAAAACAAGAAGCCAGTGTTCTCAAAATCGACATGAAAGCAAAAATATGTTCTGTCAAGTACAATCCTGGATCCAGTGTTCATGTGGCAGTATGTCTTGGTTAAATAATTTCTACATTAGTTGTTTCCATTGACTGTAATTCTTACATTATAAGCTGTCAGATAGGTGAACTCTTTTTTTTTTCTTTTTAGTTTCCGATTCAAACTAAGTAATTTTAACTTTTCAAAAGTTTCCCAATTAGAAAAAAAAATTGTGAGTTTTCTTTTCCCACCTTTCGGAAAGAATGGAGACATAAATATTTCATCTTTTGATCAGAATTCAACTTTAACAGAAATCCTTAGATTATTTTCAGACAAAATTATGAATAAAGAAGGGTTTGTTGAAGTTTCAGGTTTTTGAATTTCTGCAGGTTGGTTCTGCTGACCATCACGTTCACTATTATGACTCGAGAAATATCAGCCAACCACTGTATGTGTTTGGTGGGCATAAGAAAGCTGTTTCATATGTGAAATTTTTGTCTAACAATGAATTGGCTTCTGCTTCTACTGACAGCACGCTGCGCTTATGGAATGTAAAAGAAAATTTACCAGTTAGTAGACTATCTCATATCTGGAGTTTATACTGTTTTTAACTGCTAACAAGGCTCTCTTAGGGTAGTGGTAGTTACCGGGGCATTTTACTGGCAACATCCTTTTATTTTTGTCAATTTTGATTTTAGAAAAAGAACAGAATAAGTTACATGGTTCGACATGGATATTTGTCATTTCCTTGAGAAAACTAGGTGAAAGAATTAAGTTGGCAATATGAGGTTACTGAAAGCGAAGGCAAACAATTGTTCTTTAGGAGGAAAAATTCTTTATGCGACTTTTTATTTATCAAACATGAATGTCTTTGGAGTTACTATCTGACCTGCATTCCATATTATCCGATTAAAACTAATCTTTTTTTGTTTTCATTCTGTCAGCTGCGCACTTTTGGAGGTCACACAAATGAGAAGAATTTTGTGGGTCTCACAGTAAACAATGAGTACATTGCTTGTGGCAGCAAAACAAATGAAGTATTTGTTTATCACAAGGTTAGTTAGCATATTGGGATATGGTATTTTAGCATCAAATCAGTTTATAATTTAGTTACATTTGTTTATCACAAGGTAAGTTAACATATTGGAATATGGTATTTTATCATCAAATCATTGTATAATTTAGTTACATTGACTCTTGCAGGCTATCCCTAAACCTGCAGCTTGGCATAGATTTGGTTCTGACATGTCTGATGCCGATGAGGATGCCGGATCTTACTTCATCAGTGCTGTCTGTTGAAAGAGTGATAGCCCCACAATGCTGACAGCAAACAGTCAAGGAACAATTAAAGTGCTTGTACTTGCAGCATGAATGGTAAAATTCACAAGCAATTGAAATCAATCCTATAATCAACGTGGAAACATTGCATCTTTTCTTGTTTGTCTAGAAACTAGCTTGTAAATGTCATGAAGGTGAAATCGGCAGGTTAGGGAAATTGATAGGTCCATTGTGAATTATTGATATTATATAATTTTTTTATGTATCAATATGTCGGTGGAGTTTTGATGGGCCTTTTTTTCTCAAATGCCTTGTGAAGCCTTCAATCTTCATTTGTGGCTTGTAAGGATCGTGGTCTTTTTGGAAGGTAGAATATATCTAATCTAGTTAGACTGCCTTCTGCTTCAAAATGAATGTTTCAATATATCTGTTAATATTTTGACATTTTGGACTTCATTTGTTTAGCAATTTTACTCCAAGACAAAGGACGTGTTAAGGCAATTTTTGGGCGGCAAAATATGTTTTACGTCTGTCGTCTTTTTTTTTTTTGGGTAATTCAGGTGGCCAGAAAACTTTCTCCCTAATTAATTCTTTAATGCTTTGACAAGATGTGAAACGATTACTAATGTTTACCATTGAATGCTCCACCCTACCAAAAATGGATTGCAGGAGGTGAAAGGACCCGGGGGCACGTTGTTGCAGGAATTTCTTCCATTTTCCAAACTCTTTTCTTCTGTATTCTCTCACTTGATTAGTCAAACTTGCCAGCAATAACCAGGAGGATAGAAAGCTTATGATCTACTTTTTCCCGTAAAAGAGGGGTGCACCGAAATCAGACATGACGTCTATCCTCTACCTTATCACTTGAGATGGCCCAGCGAGATGGAAAAAGAAATTGAAGTCAAGCATATTCGTCTCTATGATAAGCATGCCCAAAGTTTCTTTGGTGCCCTTTACTAGCAATTAATTATCAAGGGACTGCTCTGAAAAGTCCCCAGATGAAGCAAAGTTAATAACGAGAAACAAGTAATTTTCCAATAAACCTTCACATGTCGTGCATCTTTTGGCTTTGTTTTGAAACTTAATCACCCATTGTTTGAGACAATCGTCTTCTTCCAGTTTTAAGCAAGTGGATGCAATACCATTGTTTCAGATGCCATTCTGGAGCTGAAAACAGGGGCAATTCGGCTGAAAGTGACCTACCACCAGCACCGCTACCACAAGTAGTGAAACTTTTTAACAAATTTCCACATCAATTTTGGTTTTGAATTAAAAAAAAAAATTGTCAAAACTGAAGCCTCTGCCTTCGCACTACAAACCAATCCCCAACCAGCCACACTCTTTTCTCTTTCTCCAAATAAGAACTCCTCACGGCTCACCCCAACCCACCAGGCCACTAGTAGTTTTTAATTACCTTACATACTATTCTTTGTCTCCACGTCAATTGATTCTGTCTGTCATCCAAAATCTAAATTTATTTATTTATACTAAAAAAACGTAAACAAAGAAAATGCCTCGAGAGTCCAGAATTAGGATCCCACTCATCTAGCACTCATCAGCACTTTCCTTCGATCCCAATCCGTTTGGGTCCTCTCTTTTCTTTATTTAGTTATTGTTTTTATACTGCATTGAAGGGTCAGAACCAAATATTCATGAATTAGTAGAAGATAAGATCCTTGGCAGATTCTTTCTTTATATTCCCCTTCTCCCCCCCACCCAAAGATCCCTCATCTTGTCATTCTTTTTTCTTTTCTGTCGTTCAAAATTTTGGCGCCAAAAAGACATGAGAGTCGAAGGATTTGAGGGAGAGGTCTTCCAGGCGATCGAGGTCTCACCGCCGTCGGATAATTCTCCGGTTATAGGAGATGATAGCCAGAGTGTCGGAGAGGAGTTGTTCGTCCCTCCTTTGAATTTTGCTATGGTCGATAATGGAGTTTTCAGGTCTGGTTTCCCTGATTCCGCCAATTTTAGTTTCTTGCAATCGATAGGGCTCCGCTCAATTATGTGAGTTACTTAACCATGCCAATTTCAAACTTTTATTTTTCTCATAAATGTTCACTTTCCTCTTCTCCTTTTTGTTTTTTTACCTTGCTGCTGGTTAACAAACCTGAAATTTCCTTGATTTTAATTGCATTTTATTTTCCTTTCGTAGATATCTCTGCCCCGAGCCTTATCCAGAGACCAATAATGAGTTTTTGAAGGCTAATGGAATCCGGCTTTTCCAATTCGGTATCGATGGATGCAAGGTATGCCATTGAATTCTTTTTATTATAATTTATTTGGGCTTAATTCGTTCATCTAATTATTGATTAGGTTCAAGTTTTTAATTCTCTTGCTGTTACCAATTCCATCTACTGAACTTGACATCGATATTGGTTTTTCATAATCTTAAATCAAAATGTTAAATTTGTTATTCAGTTCTATTTTCTCTATATCCACAGAATTTGTGATCCTTGAACTGTGTCCAAGCATGCAGTTACTGACTATTTCTGTTATAGTTGTGCTTTTGTTTTGCTTTGCTGAAATATAAGATTATATAATCCTTTGGAAAAGCAAATTAATGACAAAGCAGCAGCTTTCATTGCATCATTATCCCTCTCTGAAAAATAACAGCAGTTTTTGCTTCAGTTGTTCTTTTTTTTTTCTTCCTAGTGGTGGTTAGGGGAATTAGTTCTTCCTGAAATTTAAGGAGGTTTATGCTATATGAGGGGGGATCAAGCTTATCTATAAAGTACCGAGGCAAGAAACTTACCCCCTCTATATCTTTCTTCCCTAATGGGCATTTCTTTTTTGACAGTTTTGTCAATTTATTAAAATCAGAAGTAGAACTATGGACATTCATGCTATTGTTCAGGCTGTAGTCTGCATAAATTTTATTGCAGGTGCTTATGGTGAAGAGTACTGCAATTTTCACAATGATTTTTTACCAAATTACTTAGTATTTGTTTTGATGTGGTTGTTTCATGAGATATCTTACATTCATAGATCTGTTCTGAATAAAGCAATATAAAGCTTAGTTGAGTTAAGTTCACTCCAAGGATAGAAAAGGAATATTTTGTATGGGCTAGAGTGATCAATTGATGCAATCCTTACTTGATGTCATATTGGCCAAAAATTGTCTGCCATATTTGTGATTAAAACAAAATCTTGCATCTTAAAGGGCAATACATTCTTGAAATTGATAATCAATATTTTGTACAGGAACCTTTTGTAAACATTCCAGAGGAAACAATCCGGGAAGCATTGAAAGTAGTCCTTGGTATTATAAACTCTTTTTACTTGTAGCCTATAGTTTTCTTGTTTGTCATCTGCTTATATTTGGCCTTATCTGTTTCCATACCAGATGTAAAGAACCATCCACTACTAATCCATTGCAAGCGAGGAAAGGTAATTTAATTTGGTCCTATATTTTTCCTTCTTTCCAAATCTCTGCCTAAATTTTCAACCCAACTTATTTGCTCACCAAGATATTGCTATATATGCCATGCAGCACCGTACAGGCTGCCTTGTGGGATGCTTAAGAAAATTGCAGAGATGGTGCCTATCTTCCATTTTTGATGAGTACCAGCGGTTTGCTGCTGCCAAAGCAAGGGTGTCCGACCAGAGGTTCATGGAGAGGTTTGACGTTTCCAGCTTGAAGCACTTGCCAATAACGTTTTCATGTTCAAAGAGATAGCTTAACTTCAACCATAGCTTGAAGTTTACTGCCATAAAATTAACAAAGCCAACCAACTGGCCAAGAGTTAGTTGATCTGTTTTCTTTTCCTTTTTTTTTTTTTTTTGGATACTTTTGAAGCATGTCATGGATGGTGAACATACTGCTATTGCGTATTTTCCTCATTTTAATGGAAAATCATATATAAATTTTTCTGGCTATATACGAAGTTTCTTGTTCTTCCGTTTAGTAACATTATGTTCCGAACATAAATGTGGAGTGCATCACTTAAAGAAAATGATACCAGACAATCTGTTCAAAGTGAAGAATACTAATTTATTCAAATCCTTGTTATTTGCTCTTTTGCTAATTTCAATACATTCAAAAACAATGTGATGGAAATCCAGAGTTAACGAAAAGAAAAGACAAGTTTTAAAAAAGAAGTGTGGACGAGCAACAATCAGATCGCCAATGGAGAAAAATGACGACTGAAACGGTATCTCGGTCTTTGATTTTGATATGCCTCAATATTGTTCCCTATGAAGAGACAATCTTATGATCTGTTCCCCTCACTGATGCAAGTCTTACATGAGTTGTTACAGTAGTTAGTTGGTTTATACTCGTGTTTGCAGCCCATTAGTGGCAATTCTGTCATTTCATTTATAATTCTATTATATGGAGTTAGTTTAAAGAGCTAGTTGACAATTATTGGGGGAAATTAAAAAATAAAAACAGATTTCTGGAGACTTTTTTCTCTCTCGTTCTCTCAAGACTTTTTTTTCCTTTTCTTGGTTCTTTTCTTTCTTGATCAATTCTGTTCTTGTTCTTCATTCAATTGCTTTAGTTAATTGATTAAATCCAGAGGATTGTAACGAAGCTGTCAAAGCTACGTTATTGGCAACCATGGCAGACAATGTGACTTCCAGATTACAAAAAGATGTTTTGCAGCTGCAAATTGAGAAGATTGATAAAAAGATGGATGCGAAGATTGATGTATTAAGAAAGGAGCTTAAAGAGGAGTTCAAGAACTTCCTTGATTTGTATGTGGGGAATATAAAGATCCCATGGCAGACCTAGTTAATTTGAAATAATTTGGCAATGTGGAGCAATACCATGATGATTTCATGGGGATCCTTAACATACTGCAGTTGAGTGATGATCATGCTGTTAGCATATTCATCAGTAACTTGAAACCTGATATCTCACTAACCCTTAGACTCTTCAAGCCAAAAACACTTAACCAAACACTACACCTTGCCAAAATTTCACACACCAAACTTCCCATGACCAATATCAATTCCCAAGCAGCCACAACAAACCTAAGGAACCCACAGTTACCACCCTTATTGCCTAGCCCTAAAATACCATTTAGACCAAACCACTTGAATCTGCACATCCTAAACAACCAACACCCTTTCCAAAACCAAACACTAGTTTCAACCAAATGAATGGTCCTAGAAGGCTTACTAAGGCTGAAATGGAGGAAAAAAGGAAGAAGGGGCTACGTTATTGGTGTGGGGCTAAGTATTTTCTAGACCATAAATGCATGAAGTCACAGCTGTACCAATTGATAACATAAGGGTGTGAAGAGGAGGAAGACGTGGAGGAGTTTTATGACTGCATTGACAGTATAGAAGCGTTAAAGTGGGAGAATGTTGGTGACACTCATGCAGTTATTTCTTTACATGCTATGATGGGAACAACTGGGTATCAAACTATGAGAGTTAAAGGAGTTATCAAGAAGCATGTATTGGTTATCCTGATCAACTCACGAAGTACACACAATTTAGTGGACTCCAATGTTGCCAAGACGCTGGGTTTAGTTATTAGCCAACATTGTAAGATTGGGGTGGTTACAGTGGCTAATGATCAAAGTATAACTACTCGGGGTACTTGTAGAAATGTGAACTGTTCAGTGCAAGGGCTTGATTTTCTCATAGATTTCATGGTACTACCATTGAAATAGTGTGATGTAGTGTTGGGAATTCAATGGCTGGTGACACTAGGTCCAATCTTATAGGATTTTACAGCTTTTACCATGTGGTTTCAGTATTATCAGAATTGAAAAACAGTGGGGGACATTCGACCTGGGGCAATATAGTTGCTAAATGACAGGCAAGCATTGAAAGCCCTACAAAATTTAATGACTGCTTCTGTCCAGCAACCTAGCACCTTGATGATGATTGAGGGAGCCTAATTGTTAATAAAAAAAAGCGTGGAAGGACAAGGGTTAGAACTTAATGAAAGATAAGCGTTAGATCAGTTGTTGAATAAGTATAAAGAATTGTTTGCAAATCCTAAAGGGTTACCTCTGAGTAGACCCCAAGATCACAAGATTCCCTTGGTGGATGAAAAGCAAACAATTAGGATCAAGCCTTATAGATACCCAGCTATAAAAAAAGACAAAATAGAGAGGATGATCAAAGAATTGTTAGAGGCTGGCATTATAAGAAACAGCAACTGTTCTTTTGCTTTTTCTACTGTAATGGTAAAAAAAAATGATGGTTCCCGCAGGCTATGTGTGGATTACAAGCAGCTCAATTATTTGATTATTAAAGACAGATTTCCTATCCAATGGTTGAAGAATTGCAAGATGAGCTTACCAGTGATGAATTCTTTACTAAGCTAGATTTGAGGTCAGGGTACCACCAAATCAGGATGCATAAGGATGACATACACAAGATTGCATTTCGAACTCATGACGGTCATTACGAGTTCCTGGAAATGCCCTTCGGCATGACTAATGCCCCTTCTACATTTTAAGAGCTAATGAACTACATCTTTAAGCCCCATTTGAGGAAGTTCGTACTTGTATTTTTTGATGATATCCTGGTATATTTGCCTGGTTGGAATGTTCACTTAATCTACTTAGAGAAGGTGCTTAAGATACTCAAGAACAATCAGCTTTATGTGAAGCACAGCGAGTGTGATTTTGGAGCCAAGAAAGTCGACTACCTTGGCCATGTGATTAGTGTTCAAGGGGTGGAAATGGATAAGGAGAAAGTGTAGTGTGTGCTTGATTGGGCACAACCCAAGAATCTTAAGGAACTAAGAGGATTTTTAGGGTTGACAGGGTATTTTAAGAGGTTTATCAAACGGTATGGGATCATAGAAAACCCTTCACTGATTTATTAAGAAGAGATGCTTATGGATGGAGCGATACAGCTCATAAAGCCTTTAATGAGCTAAAGGCAGCTATGACTACAGCACCAACGTTGGCAAGACCAAATTTTTCCAAAAAGTTTGTAGTGGAGACGAATGCTTCTGGTAGTGGTGTGGGAGCAGTACTAACACAGAATGGAAGGCTAATAGCTTATTTCAACAAGTCATTGGCACCTAAGCACCAAGCACTGTCACTAAATGACAAGGAGATATTAGCTGTACTGTTGGCAGTCAAGAATTGGAATGCGTATCTGGTGGGGAGACATTTCAAAATGAGAACTGATCATTAGAGTGCAAACTGTCACTCCAGCTCAACAGTTGTGGGTAGCCAAAATGATGGGATATAGCTATGACGTGTGAAAAAACTAATAAATAAAATTGTATGAAAAATTAAGGGTAAAATTGAATGTATAGTGAAAAATTGTTTATTAAGAATTATACAATCACTTTAAGTTTATATACAACTAACTAGAGGTTAAACTAAGAAATTAAATTTTCTTAAAAATTGATCCTATAATTAAAAGATTGTCTATCCTAATTTTTTGTCCTTAATTTTAGGGATACAAATACTTAATTTTAGAAATACAAATATAAATATATAAATTACAAGATTATAACAAACTGTAAATAAGTATTTTTTCACACTCTCCCTCGAGTTGGTGCATAAGTGTTTTTCATTTTAAGCTTGAAAATAATTTTTTGAAATATTACACTACTGAGACCTTTAGTCAACATATCTGTAAGTTGACCTTTGGTTGATACATACGGTGTACAAATTAACCTATTATCTAGTTTTTTCTTTATGAAATGCCAGTCTATTTTAATGTGTTTTGTTCTATCATATTGCATAGGATTGTGTGCAATGCTTATTATAGACTTATTATCACAATAGAGTCTCACTGGTCTATCTCTTTTGATCTTTAAGTTTTCTAGGATAATCTTTAACCATAGTGGTTCACAAATTCCTTGAGCCATTCTCTGAACTTTGCTTCAACACTTGATCTTACCACCATATTTTATTTTTTTACTCCTCCAAGTCACAAGATTACCACTTAAAAAAGTGCAATAGCTTGAAGTGGATCTTCTATTAATTACTAAATCTGCATAATCAGCATCTATATATGCGTCTAGAATTAACTTTGAATTTCTTTTGAATAAGTTATCTCTCTTAAGATTAGCCTTCAAATAGTGCAACACACGGTAGACAACTTGTAGGTGCACTTCTTTAGGACTATGCATAAATTGACTTACCACACTCATAGCATATGCTATATCATGTCTAGTATGTGAGAGATAAATGAGTCTTTTAACTAATCTTTGGTACATCTCTCTATCTATAATAGCATCTTTATTAGCTTCTATAATTTTATGATTAGGATTTATAAAGGTATTTGTAGGTTTACATGTGAGTTTTCCAATTTCTTTCAAAAAATACATCATGTATTTTTGTTGTGAGATGAAAAACCATGCCATGAGTGAGCTACTTCAATTCCTAAGAAGTACTTAAATCTATCTAGCTCTTTTATCTCAAATTCTCTAGCCAAATACTGTTTTAGAGATTTTCTCTCTTTTTTATCATCTTTAGTTACAATTATATCATTAACATATACTAATAAAATTGTGACTCTCCTTGAATCAAAATGCTTGATAAACAATGTGTGATCTCCTTGACTCTACTTATATCTCATTGCTAGTATCACTTTGGTAATTCTCTCAAACTAAGCCCTAGAAAACTGTGTAAGGCCATATAAAGCCTTTTTCAGCTTGCATACTTTGTTTGCTTCTAGGTGACCTCCAAATCCCAGTGAAATCTTCATATATATTTTTTCTTCCAAATCACCATGCAAAAAAGCATTATTTACATCAAATTGTTAAAGATGTCAATTGTAATTTGTAGCCAATGATAAAAAAATTCTAACTGTATTCATCTTGGCAACTAGAGCAAAAGTTTCTTGATAATTCACTCCATGAGTTCTGAGTGTAACCCTTAGCCACTGACCTGACTTTATACCTTTCAACAGTACCATCTGTTTTGTATTTTATAGTAAAAACTCATTTACACCCAACTGAATTTTTTTCTTTAAGTAACTCTATCAGTTCTCATGTCTTATTTTTCACTAAGGCTTACATTTCTATTTTCATGGCTTACCTCTATTTCTCACTGAATAATGCCTCGGATAATGTAATTGGAAAAGAAATTGTTTTTAGGCTCACAAAAAAATTTTTGTGAGATAGTGAAAATTTTTCAAATGACATAACATTGGAGATTGGGTATAGTGGATGCTTAGTAGATTATCTGCTTTTTTTTCCTAATGGCATAGGCAGATCATAATCACTAGTTATAGGTTTAGGAGATTTATAATCATTTTGAGAAACAGAGTCAAATACTATAGTTACTTTAATTTCAGAGTTAGGATCAGGTTCTTGGACTGGCATTGGTTCAAGATCTAAAATTTTTCTTCTTGAGTACACCTATAATTTTTCATAGAATCAAAAATAATATTATCTTTTGTCACATCTTCTATGTTTCAAATGGGTTTAGACTCAAATTTAGTGTTTGACTTGGGCTCAAAAGAAATAGGTTTGACTCAGAAGATTAATGGGTGAAATGTTAAAAAAAAAAAATAAATCAAGCAAAAATAAATCTTTATCCTTATTTTCCATGGATGAAGTCTCTCCCTAAAGATAAAGTTGAGTAAAAAATAATTTACTTTATTCAAAAGTGACATCTATAGGCACATAAAATTTTTTTGTTAGAAGATGATAATACTTATACCATTTCTAAGTTGATGAATATCCCAAAAAAATGTACTTAATTGCTTTAGGATCCAATTTTCTCCTATTGTGATTGTGAACATGAATAAATGATGTAAAACTAAATATCTTAGGTGTAAGGTTATTTGTGGTATTAAAGTTGAGATAGAATTGTAAGAGTAATTCCATAGGAGTTTTCAATCCCAAAACTCTTAAAGTTAACCTATTTTTAATATGTGTGATAATAAGAATAGCTTCCCTCCAATAGGATTTGGGTATGTTTGCTTGAAAAAGTAAAGCTCAAGTTATAGCTAGTCAATGATTATTTTTTCTCTTTGCCACTCTATTCTGTTATGGAGTATCAATACAGGATGATTCATGGATAATCTTTTCCTTTTGGAAATAGATAGATAAACTCTTGTTGAAATAGTCTCTTGCGTTATCATACCTAAATCTCTTGGTTTTCACTCCAAATTGATTTTGGATCATGTTTTGGAAGCTTGAAAACACATTATTCGCATATGATTTGGATTTAAGTAAAAATATCCAAGAGACTTTAATACAATCATCTATGAAAGAGACAAATCATTTTGTACCTGAAATATTAAGAATTGTAGAGGGACTCCATATGTCACTATAAATCAAGAAAAAAAGGAGTAAAACTTTTTTTATTGCTAACTAGAAAAGACACATATCTATACTTTGCAACTTAACAAACATCACAATGAAAATTTTTGGCACTTAATCCTTTGAACAAAGAATGAAATATGTTTTTCAAAGTTTCAAAAGAAAGATGTCAAAAATGAAAATGATAAAGCCAAATTTTATCTTTATTGGGAGATTTTTCAAAAAAAATTATAAAGATAAACTATTCTTGATATTACTTATGTTATTTGATGTCTCAAGATAGTATAGTCCATCCTTCTACTTAGCAAGTCTAATCTTCTTTCTTAAACTCTGGTCCTGAAATTCACAATGAGAGAGATATAAAATCACTTTGCAGTTCATATCTCTAGTAAGTTTATGTATGGATATCAAATTAGTAGACAATCTAGGAACATGAAAAATATTTTTAAGAATAAACGAGGGATTAATTTGAACATCTCTTAATCCTGTCATTGTAGTAAGTGAACCATCTATAACAACAATTTTCTTATTACGCAAATTCATATTACAATTCGCATAATAAACTCACTCTAAAAACCTGATCTCATTAAGACATTAAGTGAATTAATCATTCCAAGAACACAAGAAATTTGAACTTAACAAGAAGAAAAATTGTGTATAAACAACATAATTTTGGTCACAACCCAGGTTTTTTTCACATATAAGACATGTTATTTTTTGTATCATACAAACATCAGAGTAGTCATTCAAGAAATTAAAGTTTCGATTACAAGCATCCAAGCTTTAATGATCTTGACATATCTGTTAAAACTGGACACAGAGTATATGTACTAAATTTTTGTAAGAAATGTGTCACATGGTCTGTGGCTCCTGAGTTAATGACCAAAGAACTCGTAATAGGCTTAACCGAGACATTTAATCTATGAGAATCAGAAGCTTTACTTGAACTAGAGACATTACCCAAGGAACATACCCTAATAGGCTTTTTAAGGGTTTTCAATAGGCTTCTCAGCTTTTCAATCTCTTCTTTTTTCAACTCTCTTTGTTTTTGAGATATCTACATTACTCTAATGATTTTTTCAATTGACACTTCTTCAAATTGGGTGATAATGATGTCTTTCTTTGAATTGAAACAAGTTTTCGATATAACCAGAAATGACTTTCTAGCAATGAAAGCTAAATAAGGTAAAAATAAAATGGCTATGAAGGCCTTAATAAGGTTTGGCAGTGAAGGCCTAAAATAAAAGTTAGCAATGAAGGCCGAAAATTTTACTTCCCAAGAAGAGCCTAAAGCTTTGATATCATGTGAAAAAATGGAAAAATAAAACTGTATGAAAAAATAAGAGTAAAACTGAATGTATTTTGAAAAACTGCTCATCAAGAATTATACAAGTATCTTAGATTTATATACAACTAACTAGTAGTTAAACTAAGAAATTAAATCTTCCTAAAAACTAATCCCATAATTGAGAGATTGTCTATCCTAATTTTTTGTCTTTAATTTTAGGTATACAAATACTTAATTCTAAAAATAAAAATAAAAATATATAAATTTTAAAATTACAACCAACTATAAATAAATGTTTTTCCACACTGTGTGCTATAGAAAAGGGGCCTCTAACACTGTATTGATGTAATGTCCAAGAAATCGAAGATGATTGAGGCTGTATTATTAGCCATTACTTCAGTAAACACTGATATGTTAGCAAGAATTCAAGAGTCTTGACTTTAGATTCAGGGCTGCAAAAGTTGATTGAGACACTGACCACATCAGCTGTGTCCGGTTCCAAATTTACTTGGTTTGGTGGACAATTGAGGAGAAAGGGAAAATTGGTGGTGGGAAATGTTGTGGGGCTAGACAAAAGTTGCTGCAGTATTTTCATAATAGTCCAATGAGGGTTCAAGCAACAATAAAAAGAGTTTCCAATGTTTTGTACTGGAAGGGCATGAAGAAAGAGGATAGAAGAATGGTAAAGGAGAGCGAGGTTTGTCAAAAGCATAAGTATGACAATGCAGCTACACCAAGATTATTACAGCTTCTACCAATACCCGAAAGGGTCTGGATTTTATAGAAGGTTTACCTAAGTCTAGAGGTAAAGATACTATCTTGGTGGTAGTTGATAGGCTAAGCAAACATGCTCATTTCCTAGCCCTGTCACATTCTTTTACAGCTTTGACTGTAGCTTAGCTCTTCATGGATCAAGTATACAGCTTACATGGTATGCCAAACACGATAGTGTCCGATAAAGATAGAATTTTCATAAGCCACTTCTGGCAAGAACTCTTTAAGAGGCAGGGTACCTTCTTGAATGTATCTACAGTTTACCATCCTCAATCAGATGGGTAGACCGAGGTGGTGAATAGGTGTCTGGAATTATACCTTAGATGCATGACAAGTTCACATTCCTTATTTAGTTGGTGACTCCGTGGTGGACAATTTGGATTGGAGTCTAAGAGCTCGAGAGGCTGCCTTTAAAATGCTCAAACTTTACTTGGAAAGGGCTCATGTCAGGATGAAGATTATGGCCGACCAGAGAAGAAGTGATAGAGTGTTTGAGTTGGGAGACTGGGTGTATGTGAAGCTTCAACCCTATAGACAGCAATTTATTGTCAATAGAAGCTGTCTCAGGTTAGTAGCAAAATATTTTGGACCTTATCAGATTTTGGAAAAAGTTGGGAAGGCGGCATACAGACTAGACTCCAAGGTCCAAGATACATCCTACGTTCCATGTCTCACAATTGAAGGGACATGTTGGCAAGCACCCTACACAGCAACAGCTACTAGTGGTGGGGGAAGATGGAACCATTGCAAACGAACCCTTGCAGATCATAAACAAGAGGCTGGGGAAAAAAGGAATGAGGCTGTTACGGAGGTGCTGGTGCACTGGAAAAATTCCTTTCCTGAAGATGCAACGTGGGAGGTTTTTTATGAGTTGCAGAACAAGTATCCAGATTTTCTCCTTGAGGACAAGGATTTCTGTACCAGGGAAGTATTGATGCAAGTTTTACATAAGTTGTTACAGTAGTTATTTGGCTATACTCATGTATGCAACCCATTAGTGGCAATTATGTCATTTCATTCATAATTCTGTTATAGGGAATTAGTTTAAGAAATGAAAACAAATTTCTGGAAACTTCTTTCCTTTTCTTGGTTATTTTCTTTCTTGATCAATTTTGTTCTTGTTCTTGATTCAATTGCTTTAGTTAATTGATTGAATCCAGAAGGTTGTAATACTCTCTCTTATTAGAAGAGAGGTTCCATCGAAAATCTTAGAATGAACAAAATAGAACATTTAAGAAGCAAAAACGTATCAAGAAATTCTACAGATCATCTCTGTAACAGGATGGACATCCCAATACAGTGGTGAACAATTAGCACATGAATAGCATTTTTGGGTTTTTATCAAGCATGAACCCTAGACGGCGGTTCCTGACAAGGGTTAATTTATCAAAATATCCTTACATATTTTATTGGCTTTGGACCTGGGCTCATTCGTTTAACAAGGCAATTGGAGTTGTGCATGGGCTTTTCTGTTTCACTGGGCTACTAGAGTTTGGAGCATGGGTTCATTCGTTTGAATAAGAACTAGAGCGTGGGCAAGGGTTACGGGCTCTCAATTGGCTGTAGATCCGCAGGACAAATTGGGTTTTCTTGTCCAAACGATTATGTTAATTGGTGAGGGTTCACCATGCAAATACGTATCAAACCGAATTTGATTTATTATGTGCTTTATCCGTTTGAGGATAATCAGAATTTACATATTTCTGATTTTATTTCTGTCGTAGGCCTATAAACTTTTCGTTTGAGTAACTGAAGCACATAGATTCTAATCAACTAGAGTTTGAGAACTGAAGCACATAGATTCTAATCAACTAGAGTTTGAGAAATAGTATTACTGATGTTCTGCTTCCAGATTCTACCTGACCAGGGGCAGAGAAACAATGTTGGGAGAGGAAACTATAGGATGATGATGATGTCCAACTCCTTCTGGGAGATGACAGACACTCTAACTAGGCTTAGAGGTTATAGATTGATATACTATAATAATAATTGACATTATTTTAGTTCAACAAGAAACGTGTACTAGTTATTATGACATTTTAATACATATGGCAATGCAAAAAAAAAAAAACACTTAGGTCGGTGGAACTGTATTCAAATCCTGCTTCGGGATTTTACGTTGTGAATGGTCCTCAATTCTGTTCAATTACTTACTTTTAAGACAGCCTGAAACATATTCTCTCTACTATTCATTCATGAGTGGTATATCTTAAGCTATCTTATCTTATGTAACTTTGTTCTGCAGCAACCTTGGTGTTCCAAGGAGAACAGTATTTTTCCTTATAAAAGCGGGATAAAACATTGTTTGTTAACAGACGGTGTTAGGTTGTTGTGACTTACTATTTGTTTAGCTACTGTATAGCTGTCTCTGTTATGAAATCGGAAGAATTCTAATTCGGATTGGCTGTTTTTCTCTACATCCATAAATATTAGTCAGTTAGCATCAGGGTCCTGTCTGGACTAAATTTTTTAGTGCTGGGCTATTGCAGAGGTAAGTTGGAAACTGTGACATGTTTATTTTACTTGAATGCCTTCGTTGGATCTTTCCTATCATCAACTGTTGAAGATCTCTTTGCTGGGATATTTTTATGCATTTGTTTTACTTTCTTTCTTTCTTTCTTTCTTCAGTCTGTTTAGGAAAGTTCCTTTGCATTCACATTGCAATCTGTTTTAATGGGCTTATGTACTCATCGTCAACTTTCCATACCAAGTTTTAGCACAGCTTGGCAGTTAAAAAGAGAGTGGTAGCTTTTGGCGACTGTGACTTTCAAGTTGGCCTTTTGATTCTCCTTGTTGCCTTTCATTTATTTTTAGTGGATAAGTGCCTTGGTCACTTTCTCATTCAATTGTTTAGTTTATTCCATTTTTACTTGGATTGTAGGTAAGTTGTATGTTAAAGGGGTTTTGCAGTTATGCTACTTTCAGTTTCTAACGGGGAAATCTATTAGTAATTTAGTGTCATATAACAATGTTTAAAGCAGACCATTAGAGTCAAAGAATTGAACTATATTAACATAAAGCTGTGAGAAGAATGAAAAGGAAATTTATTATAATTAATGGACACTGAAAAATATGCCAGTATCTGTGTCCAATATTCGAGGTGGCAGGAAGAAGGAAGTAGTGGTTAGTTTTCAATCGAAAAGTTTTATGATAATACGTGCTCCTATGGTATTAAATTTAGATTACTTTATTGTGATCTTGCTTAGAACTTTCCTATCATTGGGTTTAGTGGATTCTATCAGTTTTCCACTTGAAGGAAGTTGAATTTTGTGTGGATATTAGAAGGTCTAACCTGATTAGCACACTTTGGATTATGATCAAAAGAACATATTAAACATTGGCTGACGGAAAGGTGATAAAAAGCTTGGTTGAAATTGTTAGGGGCATATAATGGTTAAAAAGTGTATGGTGATTTTTTTTTTTTTCAAAATCTTCATTAGATAATCATAATATTTTTGTCATTTGTATTAATTTGATATGTTAGTGTCATCTCAGTTCGATTATATTCTAATTATCCTCTGTTATCTCTCTCAATTTACATATAAATACAAAGACTTAGACACTATAAAACCATATTAGTCTCGTTCATCTCTTTCTCTCCTCCTTACTTTCTCACTTTCTTTTCAATATGATCCTTTCCTCTTTCTCTCTTCCTTACTTTTTCATTTTTTTTAACTTACTTTTTCATTTTTTTTTAACTTGATTTTTATTGACTTTCACGTCGAGTACAAGAACAGAAAATACTCTCTACCTTTGACTCTAACGATCTTTTTCTTCAGCATTTATAGGAACACCGTCAGATCATCCTTCTTTTTCCCGCTAAAAGTGGAGAGATGATATATGTGCTTTTTGCTTGACAGAATTTGCTCATAAAGAGCTCTTAGCTATGGTCAACTCAGCTTTCTTCTTTTAATTCGTTCCCCACCTTCTCGAAACAGGGTTATTTAAGTGCTGGAAATCTGATAGAAGCAATGTTTTTCTTTCTCCCATATAATCACTACATTAACCATCAGGAAATGGGGAACAGCAAATTGTTGCGTTCAAAGGAGAACCCAACCCAACAGCACAAAGTAGTTAAAACAGGAAGACAGAATTGAGACAAAGTGTTATTAAAGCCTAATGAAGCCAAAACAGAATCTTAAGGACAATTTCATATCACATTATTTGGTCACTTTCTAAAACAGAAACATCTTATTAAAAGCACAGCCACTGCGCAATAGGCTTCATATATAACAGAGGAACTTTTACTCCTGGATATCAATAGACTCACTAATTTCAGAACTATAACAGAATTGATCCGTCAGCAGACTAATAAACTTATTAACAGAAACACACTACTAAGCCCATTTCCCATCAGGACTCAAACAGTTGCAATAGGATCCAAGTTTACCGTGGACTCCATGGTCCTCATGGCTTCGAACCTTGGCTCCTTGGACTGGAACTTGAGACCAGCATAGAGCTTCATGTAGTCCTCGAACACAAATTTGGGGTACACTTGGGATTTCTCAGCTTCTTTCTCTAGCAAAGCTGGTGCTGGATATATAACAGCATCACTACCCGGATTGTAAAAGGAAGCAATAGACATTCTGGTACCATCTGTTTGAGCGATCACACGGTGCATCACACTCTTATACTTGCCATTGGTGATCACCTGTATCAATCAGAGAAAAGAGTCAACAAGAAAATCATGGAATCATCCTTGACATAAGTAGTTCGCAGCTAGAAATAGTCTAGCTTGGAATAGTTTTTGTTTTCCGTTTCCGTAGGCTTTGTGCTTTATAATAATAATGGCAAAAATATTCTATATTCCTTACGTAGCAAAGTAGCCATTTTATAATTACCAAACATCCTAGTGCTGAATCTAATATATTTCCGTATCTCTAACTAGAATCACTTTAGTTTGAGTGAAATTTAAACTTTTAGCGCTAAAACAAAAAAAGTTGAGTGCTGGAATACCTCAAGTTGGTCACCAAGGTTGATCACGATGAAGTGTTTCATTGGAGGAACATCGATCCACTGGTCATCCTTGAGGAGCTGAAGGCCGCTGACCTTGTCATCTTGGAACAATAAGATGATTCCTCCAGCGTCAGTGTGAGCCCTGAGGCCCTTGATTAAGTCTGGTTTGGGGCATGGAGGGTAGTTGCTGACCTTGGTCCCAAAGGTTGGCCCTTTGGACCCGTGAAAGACTTTTTTCAGGTACCCCTTTTCCAACCCCAGATTCTCACACAACAAGTCTAAAAGTTGCTCTGCCAGCTTCTCCAACTTCACTGCAAATTCCTTCATCACCTTTCTGTTATCAAAAAGAGCTATTTTAACACATAAAGCCATTTTTCATCACTGCCAATACTTAAAAAGAAAGTGAAAACGTCTCTAACTTTGACCTGTAATCTTCTTCAAGATCAGGAATTTCGGATATGTTTGATTCAGGTAAGTGGCGTAAGAAGAAGGTGCTTTCCCAATCCAAGTCATTGATCTCAGATTGAACAGCCTCAAGACCCTTACTGGCCACCATTTCTTTGAACCTTTGCTCCATGCACTTTCTGTAGTGCTCCTTAGTCAGCCTCTCCACAGTATCCATCAACTCAAGAGATATTCCATGGTTCATCAGCTTTTCAAGAAAAGAGTAAATACAATGAAGGGTTAGGAGCATTATAAGCAATTAATGAACGGAGTAAAAGTTCTAGACTATAGATTGTTTCATCTAGTATAAAACACACATTTCAGAGCTTTTAGTACCTCAAAGAAACCCCAATTCTCACAGGCATCTTTCATTATGTCCATGGTGGCTCCTCTCTCCTCACCATTGAGTTTGGAGAAATCAATAACAGGGAAAGTAATCTCCATTGTTTCTTCCGAGCTCTCACTATTCTTTTCTTAATGTGTTTATGTTCGTCTCAAGGTGTGTCGAATGGGATTATGCGGAGTTGCAATTTATAGGCATAGAATGAGGTGCAAAACGGGGGAAAATAAAAAAAAAAAAAAAAAAAAGTTGAAAGAATGGGCAACTTGGAACTTAAAGAGATTAAACATAAAAAAATGTTAAAGAATCCAAAACTGCCTTGGTGAGAAAAAAAAAAAAAGAAAGAGTACACGTGGCGCATGCGTAAGTAACATCTTGTTGGACCCCTACCATCCTTTTTGTTGAAGCGACAGCCATGATCCAGTGATCTCTGATCTGTGACGTTCTTTAAGTTTATCTAAACTTTCTTTTCTTGGGTGGGTAGAGGACTCGCCCTGGTAACCTGTTCATGTCTTGCTTTCTCTGGAGTACTTGACCAAATCTCGACTGGGTGCTTCCTACTTTTTCCCATGGACGCATGCACCATTTTGTTCCATGTTGAGATCATGAGAATTTTGATATTATTTGTTAGATAAAAAAAATTTTAATTCAAAATTATAATCTAACGATTAATTAATTATATTAAAAATAATAATTTAACCTGATTTAATTCAATTAATCATATTTAAGAATAAAAAAATATTTTATTAGTTGTAGATAATTATAAATATGTCTCATATCAATAACTTAACAATTAATATCATGAATCCTTTCAATATCTTATAATCCTATAAAATATTCTTAACTTAGATAAATATATATACATATGCACCTAATATTTATGTGGCTATCTCATATTCCTTTAGTCCACTTAAATATATATATATATATCTATAAATACATCAATTTTCTCGTAGTCATATGAGAAATTTATTTCATAAAATCTTATAACTCTTATATCTTTTTTTATACTTAACTTTATAAAAACTTTACATATTTATAAGTATACTAACTTGTCTATCAAAAATCTTTTTCCTCTTAAAATTTTTTTCATGCAAGTCTTCTTATCTATCAAATAATATTTAATCAATTTCAAACAAATCTTTTATGAAATTTGAGTTACCATTCTTAACAATTTTCACATTGACTTAAATTCTATCAAATCATCAGTCTTCATGTTTGACATACTTAGCTCCATTTACAATGAAAATCTCATAATAATCTTCTCTTGTATCTTCATACTTCAACCAAATCGATCTATTAAAATATGAACTCAAACTCTTCCCTTAAATTAAGTTCTTCTAGACTTATCTCTTCCTACGTATCGAATCTTTAACTCTGATATCGCTTGTTAGGATCATAACAGCTCTGATAAAACTTATTAGATAAACAAACCTCAAATCCAATCAAACCAACAAAAGATCAATCACACAAAATATAATAATTTAACATGGTTTTACATAATCGACATACGTATACAAATAAGAAAAAACATTCACTAATTATAGAGAATTATAAATATATATCATATCAATAATTCAATAATTAATACCCATAAACCCTTTCAATATCTTCTAATTTTATATAGTATTCTCAACTTAAATAAACACATATTCATATGCACATATACTTATATTGACCATCTCATTCTTCTCTAGTTCATTCAGATATACACATCCATAAATACGTCAATCTCCCATAGTTCTTTGTAGTGTCTATCTCATAAAACTCTACAATTTTTTTATATTTTTTTATTATAGCTAACTCTACAGAGATTTTATCTATTTATAAGTATACTAACTTACCTATTAAAAATCTTTTGCTATTAGAATTCTTTAACGTGATTCGATCCAATCGACTTATGTCTATAGATGAGAAAAAAATTTACTAGCCGTAAAGAATTATAAACTATATTATATAAATAACTCAATAATTAATATTCATAGATTATTTCAATATCTTCTAGTCCTATAGAATATTCTCAACTCAAATAAACACATATCTATATGTACTTATATCTATATGGACTATTTCATTCTTCTCTAATCCACTCAAACGTACACATCCATAAAAACATCAATTTTTTGTACTCTTATGGGATATCTATTTTATAAAATTCTACAACTTTCTTATATCTTTTATCATATTTAATCTTATGAAGACTTCACCTATTTATAAATACACTAATTTACCTATCAAGAATCTGTTTTCTCTTAAAATTTATAAGAGAAAAATTTTTCTCTTATAAATTTTTTTATCTATTAAATAATATATAATCAATTTCAAATAAATTTTTTATAGAATTTGAGTTACTATTTAAAATGCTACAAGCTGGCATGAATATTGATCAAATGCTAAAAAATTGGACCAAAAATAATAAAATGGGCATCTCTAAAAGGCAATACAATCTACTTTCTTAGTTGCAAATTCTATTAGACATGGACATGATTTAATAAGCATTAGCTTTTTCCACAGTTAAGGTTATATCCTGAATAAATTACTTTCATCTTCATCAAGTTGCCATACGTACCAAAATATATAAAAAGCAGCCGACATATTGAAAACCTACAAAGAGAGGAAGACGCCCCCACGTACCAAGCCGCGGGCATCAATCCCTGGTGATATTTATGTTACAATAAATATGGAATAGATACTACTAGTATAATACTGTAGCTTTTTATTTTATAAAGGTTACTGATGTGACTCCGCATACCATACATTAAGCCAACTATCCTGATCTTTGATTTTCCGAATCGTAGTTGTATCATAATCTTTCCTGTGGTTCTTTTCAGCTAAATAAAAAAATTCCTACACTTTCCCTCTTTTTTTTTATAACTAAAAGTTATATTTATCCAATAAACCTTGCTACAAAGGGAAAACAATCTGCTGTAAAATAGAAACAGAAAAAAGTATAAAGCTATTTACAAGGAAAGAATTAACAAGAAAAAAAAAAAAAAACCATGTATAATGTGCCAGCCCTGAGCCTCTGACATAGATCAATGATAACTTGATCTAGCAATATTTTTTTGACTTCCAAACTTCCATCTAATTGTTTCAGCAATGTTTGTCAAGGCAGCCACTCGCAAAAGAATTGCAAGTACTTCTTGACCCAATGAAATTCAACATGCCACTTCTTGACACTTTCTCATATTAATACTAAATGAAAAGGGAATGGTAACATAATCAAGATTTTCATTCAAAATTTTAATTTGATTAGATAATAAATTATTATACATATCTTATTTTTAATATGGTTATCAATTTATATTAATATTTTACTATTAATTCAGGTATTTTTCTTATGTGCATGCACGAGTAAAAAGAGATCATAATTACCCGGTCCATTCCCTACGTTTGGTCTTCTAAACGAATCAAATGGGAATGGGAAAGTAACAAAAAGAAATGATGATAATTAGCTCAAATGCTCTCATCAAGTTGCTCCTACACTTGAGTATCTTCGTGTCTGGTTCTCTTCGTTAATCATGTTTTCCTTTTCTCTCCTTAATTATGGGAATAACATCAATAATTTCAATCAAGTTAAAACAAAAGCAAGCTCGCATGCCATAAAAGAAAGAAATGGAGCAGGTCGGCAGGCAGGCAAGAGAGAAAAAGAGGGAAAAAGGTAAATTTTGTAAGAAAGATGGACCTTCTGTGTCATTGATAATAAAGGAGATAACATCGGTGCTGTTACTGGGCATCAGCATAGCAATTAGCAATTTAGACAAAAGCAAATGGCGACAAATAAAAAAGTATCTCACTAGCTACTACAATTAATAATCATGCATGCTTGCGCATTTTAAACAAAGACATGACATATACCAACAAGCTTTTACTTGGCACTTACTCTCAACTCTGTTTTCTGAAAGAAAAAAAAATTTATCCAAGCATATGACCAAGACGAAGAACGGACTGCGGAGCAATTATCACTGGTGGTAATTTATATGTAGGATATTGTAGACACCGGTTTTGTGTCTATCATTTTTATTTCAATATAATATTAATAATTTTAATAATAATAATAATAATAATAATTTTAAAAAATAATTATTAATTATTATAAAAAAAATAAAAAAGAGAAAAACAGAAAGTAGGGTGGTTGGCGTTGCAGTCGCCCCCGACTAACCACCTTACAGCCCTCAGACCAACCCCTTGTCTACCCACGCTCACCAGCCTATAGTCACCTATAGCCACTCTACAGCCACCCAGATCCTCTTTTGAATTCATTCAAAAACTTTCAACTTCTTCCCTTTCAAGCTCTCTCTCGGATCCTCTCTCAAGTTCTCTCGAACTCCCCTTTCCGAAAGCTCTTTCGGACACACGAAGAGCGGACCCTTCATCACTGCCCAGTCCCCTTTTCAACAAACTTTTGAATACCCAAAGTCCTAGCCTCTCACACTTAAAAAAACCCAAGCCTCTCATGAAACTTCCTGCCCATCAGAAAACTCAACAAATACCCAAACCAAAGAAAACAAACACAAAAAAACAAACACAGTCCTCGCTAGGCGAGGAACCCAGTGCCAAGCTACCTGTAAAAAATAAAAAAAATAATCATCAGCTTCAGTTCTTTTAAAAAAAAAAAAAAGAGAGAGAGAACAAAAAACTTTGGACCCTGAAATACGCATATCGGGGCCGTTTCAGGCGAAAAAGAGATCGGATCCTGAAAGATCGCGTCGAAAAAAACTTTCAGAAAAATTTTGACATTTTTTGGCGATCGAAAACCACCGACAGCGACTGCAGGCGGTAACTCAGACGGCGATCGGCACGGTGGTCCAGTGCCGAATTTTGGCTGAAGCCAGAGAGCTTTCCAGAACTCTAGACCCTTTTTTTTCTGAGGAAGGTTTGAAATGAGCTAAATTTTTTTTTTTTTTTTATTTTATATAGGAAGCAACAAGCCAAAACGATACCATTTTAGGCTAGGGAGATCCGCGCGTGGACCCGAATCTGAACCGGGATCCGTGCAACTTGACCTATGGACCCGTTCTTCAACATCTGCTGATCGGTCTAATTGAACCGATTTGAACCGGACTGAACCGCTCCTTAGTCGATTCGACTGAGCTACAAGTTGAACCAACCCCTTTTCGGTCCAGCCGAATCGATCGTTGACCGGTTTGGTTTAGGTAAAAAAATTTTGTTTTGAATTTTTGAATTTTTTTATATCATTATTTTTGTTATTTTAAGTATTTTTTTTATTGATGCATGATAAATTCTTAAATTTGATGGAATAAATATTCAATTGTTTAAATAATAATAAAATTGAAAACAAATAATAATTAAAAATATATTAAAATGCTCAAAAAAATAATTTTTATTATTTTTTCTACCTAGATGTTGGAGGGAATAAAAACATTTTTTTAAAAATAATTAAGCCTAGATGTTGGGGAATTACTATGAATAAATTTTTATAAAAAATAAATATATGAGAAATTATTGATTAATTTTCAAAAATCATTAAAATTGAACTTGCTTCTAAAATTCGCCTAGATATTGGAGATTTTTAGAGATGTTTGTATTTTTTAAAAAACGAAACCTTAAACACTAATTCTTAATTTTCAAAATCCTAGGTTCTAAAACCCCATAAAATCCAAAATCCTAAAATCTGAAATCCTTAAAAATCCAAAATCCCCCAAAATCTAAAATCCCAAACCTTTAAACTCTTAAATCTAAACCCCAAAATCCAAAATTCCTAAAATCCAAACCCTTAAATCAAAACCCCAAACCTCAAAACCTAAACCCTAAAATCTCCAAACTCTAAAATCAAAACCCTAAACCTTCAATATCCTAAAATTCAAGCTTTAAAACCCTCTAAACCTTAAACCAAACCTTCAAAACCTCTACTCAAGCCCTTACTCAAAACCTCCTAAAAATCCTAATGACACGTGTGAAAATTTTATTTGA
The DNA here is from genome assembly GCF_002303985.1 of Durio zibethinus. Next base: position 12,416,704 of record NW_019167982.1, on the reverse strand, counting down.
AGCAATCTGTTCCCGAATGTCACCTAGATGATGGGGTATTTAAGAAATTTTACTTCGTTAAGTATTTTCACACGATTTCTTAATTCGCATTAATAATAAGATTAATAAATAAAAAGTATAACAATAAATTGGGATCTTAAATATAAACAGTCGCACCTAAGCTCTGCCTAGATGTTTGAGAGTCAAAGTGGCCTCATTATACTTAAGAATCTAACTTTCAAATTGTATTTCATTTTACATGACATTTATTAGCCTTCATACATTATCGTATTATCATCAATAATTGTCTACATTATTCTCTTTTTAATTACTACTTGGTGATAAAATATTTTATAATAAAAAAAGAATAATACTTTTAAAAAAATTTATGAATAACAAAATAAAATAAAAATAAAATTCTGAAAGAAATAATTCTTGGTACTCTGTCTAGATGTTGGAAAGTCACAAATAATTTTCTATAAAGAGTGTTATTTCATTTTAAGGATTATTGTGTTAAATCTTAAACGAAAAGAGTTATTCTAAATTTTGCCTAGATGCTGGAGAATTTTAAGATAATTCTTTAACTTAAAGATTTTCTCAATATTTCTAAACAAAAATCTTTTAGCAAAATTTTATTTTTTCAAAAGGAAGGGAATTAGTTTTAAATTTCAAATTAAAACCATTTTTATCCAACATCAAAAATAGCGCGTAATTAACCAATTTATAGGCGTTGTGGGGGTGCTAATCCTTTCCCACACGTAACCGACTCCCGGGCCCAACCTGGTTTTTCGTAGATCGAAATTTATCTTTTTGATAAACTTTAAATTCGTTTTTATAAGTTTTATTAAAAGGATAAACTTTTTGATAGCTAATCATACCCTAACAAAGATTGGTGGTGACTCTCTTTTGTGTTTCTCAATTTTAAAACTCTCTTTACGTCTGACGATCCCAAAACCATTACAACAGCTTGGCGACTCCGCTGGAGATAAGTTTGAGAGTCGGGCCAAAATTTTAATTATGCGCTATTGACAATGGTTGGATTTAATTGATTTTATTTGATATTTAATTTAATTTAATTTCTTTTATTTTATTTTTTGAAAATATTCATGTTAATAAATAAAATAAATTATGTGTTAGTTATTATTTCATTTTGATTTTGTTTTTGGTTATGATTTATTCATGTTATTTTGATCAATACATTACTTTGCATACACTTTGTATATTCACTCGCATGCTTGAGCTCTATACCCGGGCTCCATCCTTTTTAGGAGGAAGTGAAATAGCTACACTCCCATGAGGTGATAACCTTCGTATTTGCTAGCAAAATACTTCCACTCAGATTGAACCCTTTCCGTTAATAACCCATAATGGGCGAGGATCGGGGAACCTTACTAGTCTATAATAGGCGATGATGTGAGGAATAGTCTGGGAACCTTTAGACATATAAATCCTAACCCAGCATATCGTGAGCCATAAGAAACCTGCCTAGGATAGAGCCATGCCACCTTTTTAAAAAATTACCAAAAATTAGGACATTATAAGTTATATGGTTGTTATATTATTTCTCTTACTTGTTTGTCTTGAATTCTCGAGTCATTTTATTTTTTTATTTTATATATTCTTTGATTGTGTGCATTATATTTGAATATGTGGTATTTATTTTAGGTCAATCATTGAAAAAAAAAAAGAAAAAAAAAGGGCAAAAGAACATTTTCAAAGATTAAGGATTTTTCTTAAATTTTTTGTTTATTGGCTGAATAAAGACTAATTTTCAAGCCTTATTTATTTCGTTTTTCCTTCTCAAAACAAAAAATTTTGTATTTTACTTCATCTTTCGCATTTCATACATCATACATGTATCTCATCCCATGCGCATTATAATAAGATAATACGTGCATTCCATCCCATCCATATCAATAGGTAACATACGTATTTTACTTCATGCACATACATCCCATGCACTTCTTGATAAGTAGTGCATGTATTCTATCTCGTTACATATCTTAAGGCAGTGTTTACCTTATTAAGCTAGCACAACACATACATTGCATTTCATACATACATATCTCATACATACAGTAGGTTCATACATTTCATACAAGTATGTTGCATTAGTGATTAGAATACATCTCACCATTCATGTAAATATATCATTACATTTCATGCATATAAATTCATGAGTGGTAGGGTCGTATGGAACAAACGTTGCATTTCATATCCCATTATCCCTGCAATATAACATTCTTTACATACACATTCATGGTTGATAAAAATTTTCATTTGGGTCATTTGTACATATAAAAATTCATTATCATAGGCATATATGCATTTCATGACATTTTGTAGCCATCGTATTCATGTATTCATGCTTCGTGTGTCATTGTTTTTGTGATATTCATTCAATAAGGTAGTAATCTAGAATTTTTTATCTAAGTCCTGGAATAAAATGTCTATCCTAGTGGGAATCAGAGTCACGAAAATGGGAGATCAATTGGAAGCAAGGATTAGTGCTTTGAAGTTGAATCAAGAGGGATTATGGCTTGAGCTTCGAGAGATGAAATGACAAATGGCTCAATTGATAGAAATGGTTAAAAGTAGTGGTATGGTTGAGTTAGTTGCTCCTCAAAAACCATTGTCACTTTCGTCAAGTCAAGGTCACTTGTCTCTCGTTAGTTTCAGCACTCTGTTAGAGCATGCTAAAATATTAGGTGATTTGAACAATGACCAAGGTTTGTGCAAACTCAAGAGAGGAATGGGTGAACTAGCAAATGACTGAGCTCAAAAGTTAGATTTCCAAGAATAAGCCAGCTGGCTTCAAACAACCTGTACAAACTATCTCAAGTCCAAACTCGCATCCAAATCCTTCTTATGATCATTTTCAACCTCTTTTCCAAACATCTAGGGTTATGCCCACAATTTTCATGCAACCACCAAGAATTTTCACACCTGAACCCATATTCACCATCTCATATTTTATAATTACCTGTTTAGCATGCTATCCCGTCATTACCTTTTGAACCTAATCTTCGACCTAAAGTTTCTCAATTCACCCTAAGACCAATTAAGCTATCATCTTTTTAGCAAAGCAAACTAATCATATGATAGAAAAACTCTGGTAACACCAAAGAAAAAATCTCTGTTGATTCAATACCCATGTCCTACATAGAGTTGTATCCATTACTTCTAGAAAACTATCTTATTGCCTCTATCCCTGCTAAACCTTGCAAACCACCTTTCCTCGAATAGTATAACCCCAATGCTCGATGTGAATACCATTTTGGCATCATTGGCCATTCTTTGAAAGATTTCATAGCTTTGAAACATAGGGTGTAAGGACTGATAAAAGTTGGATATTTGAGTTTTGATGCCAAGATGAAACCAGTTATTCATGAGAACCCTTCTTTGACCCATGTCAGGATGGTAGACAGTGCTGCAGGCAACAGTAGAGTTAGTCAGGATGATGAATAAAGAGCTTTTTAAGCAAAGAGTTATCCTCTCTAGTAATCATAGTCAATTATTTTTTAGAAGAGACAAAGGAAGTGGGAG